>CM063708.1:29053869-29251171 GCA_032441835.1 Slavum lentiscoides
TAATCAAAAAAAAAATTATTTCAATCAAGAATGTTATGTATACTTATAATAATGGATCGATTATACGTATATTATGTAATATAATATTTGTTCCCACATTGTTTTTTGAACACGCGTGCCGATTATTTAATAGCAACCTTAGACTCAAATACTCAATACTTGACGGAATCCAAGAGAGAATCCATAAACAAGTACATTGATTCGATATATGTATAATAGTTCGCACATTTGAAAAATAATTATGTAGTATTTGTATTAATTTATATTGTAACGTGTACTCGTATGGTTTGTATTAATTTAATAAAATTATTACATTTAAAGGGGGAAAAAAAGCAATGTTAAATAAAATGTAAAGTCGACATTTTATAATATACTATACAATATACATAGCCTTATTTGTAATATTGAAAATAATACAATATTATAATTAATTATAGCACCTTATCCATACTCGGCATGATAAATTGGCATTCATCACTGTGTGTCATGCGTTTTTGACGTAAATTCCATGTTCTCTCGTACCCAACGGTCTACGCAAATCGCATTATTTTACATTTATATAGATATATATTTTATGATAAACACACTATTATTTAGTACTTTTTAACTATAGTATATATATATATTTTTTTTTATTGTAGGTATTTAACATAGTCTAATACTCTATAGTCTGATATAGAGATAATTGCAAACTTACTAATGCCGTTTGGCAGATGATCGCGAAAATACTTATTGAAATAACTTTTTGCATTTTAAACGTCGAGTTAAAACGAATAAAATATCAATACACAGTCGCGTAATACTATCGTATTGACGACTAAAAGTTATACAGAATACTGGAGACGGATTTACCTGTTCCATCACTTTTAAATGTAACGTTTGCGTTTTAAATAATTTACGAAAAAAAAAATTACGAAAGTTATGGGCAATTATATTAGTTATTAAATCTCTGTCAAGGTCTAGACCTATTGTTTTATAAATACGTTTTATTCCTATACAGGAAGTTCTGTAACAGTCATTATTCCTATATTTAACAATAATATATAAACACACAATACATAATATTGGAAAACTAGTAATATTTTCTACTTTTTTTTTTTTTTTTACAGTATAATAATATGCATTTAAGTCATTTGTTGATGACAAATTACTGCTGATAATAATTTAATAAAAATTATAAATGTCGATGTTTTCCATAAAAAAAAATTGCTACAAGGTCGTACGCAGTTATAGTCCCCATATATAAGGAAGTTAAATGGTCCTAAATACGTATATATGTATTATTCTAATTGTGATGACTGTTTATTTTTATTCGTGTTTAAAAAAATGTGAAAAGAATCTTTTGAAATATAATTGCAGTTTACACACATATTTGACATTGACATAAAAATAAACAAGTATAATAATAATTATTGTAGCGAAAAAAATCAAAAATAAATCGTTATTATGTATATATATATATGGTCATTTTCACAATATTCAAAAATATATAATATTATCTGCAGGGTCGGACTTGGTTAAAAATTCCTACCGGGGGGGAAAAAAAAAAATGTGTTCTGAGAGTTCCATAATAATTTTATCCCTTTTTTGGAACAATACTAATCTGTAAATATTATTAAATGTGTAAAATAATACAATTTTTATATAAACATTATATCGTTATCTATTATTAGTGTAATTATTATTTATTATAAATCCAATCGTTGTAATACACACATCATCCGGCCCAACAAAATTATCCGGCCGCCTGTCCAGTCCGGGAGTCCTGAATAATGAACGCCAATGACGAATTTATAGGGATAGTGTGATAAGGACCACACGACCCGCGTATGTTAATGCGCATAATTATTATGAACTTGTTTTTGTTTAAAAAAAAAATATGTATATATATATAAGGACTTACGTACACGGCAATTTTTATTATAATGGCTATATAGTTGCGACATGCAGTATATAATACATATAATAATGAAATTAAGCATTTTATTGCCTATTTGTAGTTGATCGTATTAATAGATCAATAGAACAAGTACTGAAGTGTTTATTCTAAGAATACTTTTTTCATTTGCGTACCTATATTTTTTGCGTTCTTTCGCTATTAAAAAAAAAAAAAAAAACGATGCAAACCATCACATTAATCTGCGTTGGCTATATCTATATCAGCTATATATTACGTGGTTATAATAACCACCGATTAAGATATATATATACTATATATATAATTATAGTCAGAGGCGGATTTTCCATTAGGCACTGTAGGCAGCTGCCTAGGGCGGCAAATTTTGTAGTGTTTTATTAAACATCAAACGTATAAAAAGATTAGTTAAGATGTTAAACATCTGTTTTGTATGCCTTTTAATTCGTATTATAAAAATAATGTTTTTTATTATAAAAAATATTGTAAATTGTAGTGTTTTACTTAATGTTCCTAACAATGACTATAGTTTTGTTTTATTGTTGACGGTTTATAATTAATAAAAATTATCATTGTAGGTTTTTATTAAAATTCAGTGGACATCCATTGACATTTTTTCAAAGTAGGCTAAATAACTAAAGGCGAAAAAATAGTCTAAAAATCCAAATGGATGTCCACTACTATTGTCTATATATTTAATATTTAGAGTAAGTATTTTGGAGGGGGTATTGTAACTTGTTCACCTAATATAGGGGCGGCAAATTTTTGGTGCCTATAGCCGTAAAAAAGATAAATCCGCCTCTGATAATTACATCTATAAATATACATATATTTACTATGTATCAATTTATACGTCAATAATTAATAATTACTTATCATAATAATTACTATAATAATAGCGGTTAATTTTTTTTTTTTTCTGATAAACTATATGTTATTGTTTGTTTTTACTTCAATCTTCAATACCTTCAAAACAACTGCATAATGTATGTACTTTATGGTTTTTAATTTTTCAATAGACTCATAAAAAGTACCTATATATATATAGTTACGACCAGGAGCGTATTTAAAGGAGTAATAACTAAAGGAGAGAAATACTTCATCCCATAAATTACTAAATAGAATGTATTAATATTAAAAACCTAAACAAATAAATAATGTAAATATTTATTTAAAAAAAGCTAATATATAATAATATAATATAATAATCGATTGGGGGACTTGCGAATACGGCCCAACGCTATTTATGATTATAGAACGGTTTCAACGCAACTCGAAAATTGATTTTCATGTACCTACCTACGCAAACAGTTCTTCCAGCTATAGATATACATAAGTACACAAAGTAAATTTAACACGCATTTTAAAATTGGGTCTGCATAAATATATAAAAGTACTTAGAGGTATGTTCTATAAATTTAATCGAAAAAAATTATAATTACTATATATTAACTGTATTTTATTTTTAACGTTTAAAATAAAAACAATAGCGTACCTATGTATTAAAATTATTAGTTTGAAAAATTTAATAATAATAATAATTGACATTTTATATACACCTTTTCATCCCATGAAATAATGTACTCGATTATTCTCATTCTTGCATTAATATTTCGCGTTAAAATTTAAGAAATATCGAAATATACTAATAAATTATATACATTAATAATTATAAATTTTATTTATATGTATTATTTTATAAATAAATATAATTGACCGTCTACTGTAAAGCTAACTAAAACCTAATGTAATAGTATCTATAAAACTTTAAAATATTATTCTATATTATGTACAATACAACTTGTTGATTGAAGTGTTCAAATAATAAAATATTTGTTATTATAACTTAATAACTATAGTGTTGTTAATTACCTATTAAAATTTATATTCATACCTATGTATATAATAAACAATAATTTTTATGTAGATTGTAAGTATTTTTTAGCTATTATTTTATTTTAAAATTTTTTTATATATTATTAGCCTGTACATTGATTCCGGAATGACGTCAACACAGACATTCCCACGTGTTTAAATGGATCAATAATGTTCGAACTTTCAAAGCTCCTCACCAGGGTTCACCACTTACTCCAGCCATACGTTCCATACGGAACTTTCCATTTGTAATCATTTAAAAATAATGAACACGAAAAAGTAAAAGAAAATTAATTTGTTTGCAAATAGGTACCCTATTAAATCATGTTTGAGGGTATTGTTGCATCATTACTGAACAGATACTTGGGCAAATACATAGAAGATTTGGATTTGGAAAACTTAAATGTGGGAATATTCGGAGGGAACGTATTGCTATCCAATTTAAAGCTAAAAACTGAAGCTTTGGTAACGTATTGAAATTTATTAAGATTTAAATAAAAATTTTATTATACCTAATAATTGTTAATACCCATATTAGTATGAACTTGGATTACCTATTGAAGTTAAAGCTGGCTCTGTTGGAAAATTCAATGTAAACATACCGTGGAATGGACTCTCAAGTCAACCAGTAGTCATAAAAATCGAAGTATTAAAAATTAATTTATTGTTTGAAATTAAGTTATAATTTAAAATTATTTTTTTATTTAAGGAAATATTCATTGTCGCTGGTCAAGTTCTTGACAGAGAATGGGATACAGAATTAGAAAAACGTTTAATGAGAGCTGCGAAAAAGAGAATTTTAGAATGTATCGAAAATTTATCTGTGTTTGGAAATGGTGAGCAAGAAATTTGTAATTTTACGACAGAGATATTAATTTTATCATTATATATTATACTGTATTTATGTAGGCTCAACGGAAAATGGAGGGTTCCTTGAGACTTTAATAACAACTGTTATGAATAATTTACAAATCTATGTTAGAGGCGTTCATATTCGATTTGAAGATTCAATGGCAAATATAGATTCACCGAAAGCTCTAGGTTTATGTATACAATCAATTTCATTGGAAACAACTAACAAGTTATACATCTGTATTTGAAATATAAAACGTATATTTTTATTTTTATTTTTGTTGATTTTAGCAAGTGGAAGCCAATTTTGTCACAACAACGCGGACAGACTTCTGTGTATCAAATTGTAAAAATCGATTCAGCTTCATTTTATTGTAATACAATGTGTTCAACTTTATTGTATAATAATAAAACTGTGGTATCAGATTGGCAGGATAAAATGCGGTCAGGCCTTAATAACTTTAATATAAATGACGAACCCTTGGAATTCAGTAAGTGACTTAATATTAATTGATTTCATATTAAGTAGGTACAATAAATATTAAGTTTTCATTTTTATTTTTATTATTTTTATTAGTATTGAAACCAGTTGTCCTAAAAATAAAAATAATTTTAAATAAATCAAACGAAGTACGAGTTCCTAAACTACTGGTTGACTTTGTTCTTCAGGATGCTGCTTTACAAATGTCTAGAAAACAATTTGTAGCTTTGATGGAAACTGCAGAATTTATGAAATTAGCCGAGATTAGCAAGTTAGTAATTAGTAAACAATAAATAATCAAAATAATTATATTGTAAATATTATTTAATTATTACTTTTAACAAAATACCTAGGTACCACAATGTTTAACGAATATTTCATAATTAGGTACTGTTCGATACTTCTTAAATTCTATACATATTTCTTTGCAATGGTTATAAAATATTCTAAACAAATATATAGGTAGGTATTCATTTGTCTTGAGAATATTAATGATCTTAATCATAAACACAAAAATTAATTTTGTATTTTCTTAAATTTGTTGCCGTATTTTAGGAAAAGAAAATTATTTGACAAATGTATGCATTTTTAAAATTAATACCAACACGTATTAATGTTTTTTCTCCACAGATCAAGTGATTTAATTTAATTTGTGTTTTCCCATCTAAATTGTTTATAAACATAATGGTTGTCAGTTAACTTCCCATTTAAAATAATAACATTCAAAATAATTATTTCCAAACAAGTTATTCTTATTGTATTAATCATCTTATCATTTATAATAGTACCTACCCCTATATTCAATATTTTTATTTATTTTACTTTTTGGATCAAACTAATAATTGCTGTTATTTCGGGTAGGTACTAATTTCTTTAATTTTGACAAATAAAAAATAAAATTATTTTTAGTATATTTTTGCATTTTTAGGTAGGTAAGTAGGTATATAGGTATTTCAAGTATTTTTAGTGCAATAATTTCAGAATCCTAGTTATAATTAAATTAAATAAAAACTGTGTCATAAATAATTGGAATGAAAAAAATAATAATTTTTGTTCAACATGTCTATTATCTATATATGTATATTTCAGATTATATAGAGACATTCGACCCCTCAATAATATTTCAAAAGATTCTAAAAGTTGGTGGATATACGCTTATAACTGTGTTTTACGACAGAGAGTTACCTTACTTTGGCACAATATAAGAAAACATAGGTAAATAATTATAACTAAAACATAATGTGGTAATTATAAGTAAGAAATTTATTATTTGTGTGTGTTTTAGGCAAAATTATAAAAGTTATATAAGCGTATATAAAAAAGTCTTAGTTAATCCAAATGATACAGAATTAAAAATAGATTTACAAATGCTTGAAGATGAGTTAGATATTTTTAACTTAGTCCTGGCGAGAGAACATGCTAAAATTGAGGTTTGGTATCAAATTTTAATTTGTGAGATATATACATATTTTTTCACATGCGTTTTAAATACCTAGCTCTTTGAAGAAAACCCCGAAAGTGTTACTATTCAAGAACTACAGCCAAAATGGTGGGGTCCGACAAATGCTAAACCCAGTTATCGTCTGTGTTTAACATCTGATAAAGGTAAAACATTTTGGAATTTACTCAGTCAATCAGAAAAGGACAGACTTAATGATCTATTGGGTAAAACTGATGGATCAGAAATATCTAGATATGATAAACCGAAACAGTATATTGGTATGTATTGTATATTATGGTTATAATTTATTATTTTTATATTAGGTATAATTTGTTATATAAATTTTCTGTTTTTAGAACATAAGGTTAATTTGACAATAGCAAACTGCCTAGTTAGTTTAATAAGTGGCACCAATGAATTAATGGTAATCACAATTGGCCATTTAATGAGCAGTCTTGAAACTAGACCATCTGCTAAAGCATATAAAATATCTACAAGAATTGAAAGTATAAATGTAGAAGCTTCTGTTGAGTATAGTCTAATTCCAATAATTGATACATGTGTAATGAGAGGTAGGTAACTATAAACAGTGTTTTCTTTTAAAGGCATTTAAATAAAATGGTTTTTTTATATTTATTTAACACTATAAGGGAATTCATCAAAATATTTTTTGAGTATTGACTTTGAAAAAAATCCACTGAATTCAGAGGCAGAATATGGATTGAATATTACATCAGAATCAGCAGAAATTGTTTATCACGAAGTAGGATATTTATTATAAGAATTTAAAATTTATAACTAATTATCTACATCTATAAGATTATTATGTCATGATTTATAATGTTTTATCTTTATAGTTTGCAATATCTGCATTACTGAGTTTCTTTTATTATAATCAAAAAACAAACATTGAATCTGCTATTGAAAAGCTGTCTAAAACGATTTCTGCAACATTTGATAATATATTTAATTCAACTAGACCCGAATCCAAGTTTAGAAAAATTTTATTAAATATAGATCTTCAGCTACCATATATTGTAATACCAGAATTTGGATCTATTCAGAAGTATATATATTATATTATTTTTTTTAAATAAAATTATAGGCTTTTATTACAATATTCTTTTAACAGAGGTGAAAATGTGATGGTGGTCGACTTGGGTGGACTAAAAATTAAAAGTGATTTACAACCTGAAATGATCTGTCTAGACGATGTGACACTTATGGAAATGGAAGAAAAACTTTACGATCGATATCATATTGATATTGATGGACTTCAATTAATATTTTGTAATTCAGGTTAATATTTCTATGTAGTATAATGGTTCAATTTCAAGTATTTTAATTTTAAAGTTATTAACATATTGTGTAGCTATAGTCTATTATTATCACGTGTAAAATATATATTTCTAGGAAATGACTGGAGAAGTTTCAAGAATCAGATGGATTCATCATCACATATTTTAGCAAAGACCATTACTCAAATTGTTGTATCAAATAGTATTAGACCAGAATACAAACAACTGGCAAAAAGAAAAATCAATATATCAATTCAAAGTATCAAATTAAATTTGTCTGATCGTAAACTTAGTGCTATTTTAGACTTCTTTGAAAATACACCAATACCGATAAATCATGTGTCATCAGCAACATTTAAAAAACATTATAGTGATGATGATGAAGTATACGCCTTGGATAAAGTTAGTGATTTGTATTTTCAATAGTAACTAATTAATTTATAATTCTTTTGATTAAATAGATTAATTTGCATCAAAAGAAAGAAGAATTACAAGAATTAAAATCTACATTAGCACTGTACCAACAATTTAAAGGTATCAGTGTCAGATCAACTGAGGAAAGAGCTGAAGTTAAAAAGGCTTTTAAAGATGTCGAAAAAAAGTAAGCTGCTCAAGTTTAATTATTGTTTAATATAATTTAATCAAATACTGTAATCATAAAATTATTATTTATTTGATTTGCAATAGAGTATGTTGTGAATTTGTTATTAGAACTTTATTGAAACGATTTTTTTTTTAAGTGCATGTTAAGGCATATATTTGTTACCTATTTAAATATTATATTTTTATTATATTCTTGATTTAAACATTTTGTACGTACCTATTAACTTTTATTTATACTTTTTTTATTCTTATTAAATAGAATTTGTAACTTTTCTTTGTAAATGAATAATTCCTAGGTATTTGTTCCATTTGCTTACAACATGTATATTTTAATTTAATATTCAAATTAATGCCAACAAATGTAAAAGTATCTCTTAAAACTTCAAAAATATGTCCAAGACATTATTTTGAAATTATCAATTGTAATATTAGAGACATTTTATTACATAAAACTTAAAATGATTTAATTTTTATAGGAGTATTGTATCATCAGAAATAAGTGATGAAGAATTTGCTGAACTTTGGGCTCGTACAGTTGATTTACCTGGTTTTGATGACAATGTTTCTCCAAATAATACTATAACATCTCTATTTAGATGCGTTATTGGAGAAGTATATTTTTTAATTTATAATTTACATATTTATAGGCGTATATTCTAAAAAAAAAAATTCAGGTTTCAATTAATTTCCGTCGTTCAAATGATCGAACTGAAAAATCTTACCTTAATTTGACATTGAAACGTTTGTGTTGTGATCTGGCAATTATGGAATATGGTCCAGCAGTACAGACATCGATTGGATCAATTATTCTATTCGATTTGCAACATATTTGCAAGAACAATGAAGCTGTTCAATTATTTTCAATAACATCCAGTTGTTCAGTACAAGAATCTATTAATTTACTGTATAGAAAGGTATGGCACTTTAATAATAATTAATAAATTGTATGCGTTATACTTATTATTGCTTAAATAATATAATTGTGTAATAACACTCTCATTTAGGTGAAAGCGAATTGTCCTGATTTCAAAAGTCATTTTCACAGTGTCGAAAGGTCTCTGGTATTAGATCTAAACCAAGTATCATTTGTTCTTCATCGCACTGCATTCATTACGTTCTATAAATATTTACAATATATTATACAAAAGTAAATTTTATTTTATTTTAATAGAGTAATAATTTGTGGTGTATTAAAAAAAATATTTTTTCTTAGATTTTATAATAGACGGATTTGTTCAACGTTGACAACTGAAAATATTCAGAATTATTTAAATAACAGTTTTTTTAATGATGATCCACCTGTACCCCAAGGGGCAACAAAGTTTAGTTATTCTGCAAGAATTTCAAATTGTAAAATATTAATTTGTGATACTGGATTAGATTTTTTGGATGTTAAGGTGTGTTTCTTTACTAAACTTAAATATATCTAAAATTAAAATATATGTTGTGATTAGATTGGTGGATTAGAGAGTGATTGTACATTCAAAGCAAATGATCGTATGGTATTTAGATTGTATGCAATGAGTTTGAGCGTCGACGATTTGTCTGAAGTTACATTGTATCCCAAGGTATAGTTAAATAAAATTGTAGATTTCAAATATAATCTACAATTTCTAATAATTTGTTGTACTTTTATAGCTAATATATACGGATGAAGATAAACTTTTAGAATTCAAGTATGTAAGGCACAATCCCAGACTTTACAAAACAAGTATTGAGGCTCGGAAAGATGATGTAAAATCAGATGGAAGTATTAAGGTGTATGTAGGACGATTACACATGACAATTTTATGTAGCACTCTTTTAGATTTTCAAGTAAGTATTAAATATAAAATACATATTAACCTTAATATTTAAATTATACTTTTTAACTTAGTATTTCATGGAGCCAATTATTTCTGAAGAACTTGTTAATTTTAGTCAACGTATACATAAAGTTATATTTCCATATACTCCAGATTTGAGAAATGGTTGGAAGAGTAAAATTCATTTGTCAATATGTTTGCACAATCCAGTGATATTATTTCCACAAAATTCTACATCTCCCAATGTTATTTTATGCAGTTTAGGAGATCTTACTGTGGAAAATTTTTTTAAAGAGCAATTGAAAAAAGATGCGGATAATATAGATATTGTCGATAATATTTTGGCTAAATGGGATGCAATTAATGTATCTAGAGCTATTATGACTTTAGACGGAACACTGGTTACTCAGGTAGAGAACTAAATATTAGTATATATGTCAATTCGTTGTCTGAATAATGTTTTATGGAATAAATAAAATGATTTATAGACTTATTTGTTATATGTTCATTTTTTTAAGATACAAAATTAGTAAATATTTTCTAATACGAAAATAGTCAGTAAAAAGAATATAATATTAATAATACGAGTATAAATAAAACTATTATGATTTTTAACTGAATGTTTTGAGCTAATTTGTTGCCAATTTAAAATCACTGCACATTTATTTTTAACACTAAATTGTTTCATATTATTTTCAATACTTAGAACTTTACTAGTTATAAGACATATTTTTTAATATTTATTTTCTTGTTCCTTTCACATTTTGATCTATGTATTTTTATATGAATCATTTCGTTTATTTTGTTATATATTATTATCCAAGAGATGAATTTAGAGTGTAAATATTAATTATTTTGTATCTATTATATTTTATAGGAACCAATGGTAGAGCCTTTTGGAATCCGTTTCGACATAAAAAAGAATACTACAAATAAACTTTTGTACTGGATAAATGGAGGTATTGATAATGTGCAGATTAATCTGGGACAAAAAGATTTTGCAATATTTTTACAAGTTTGGGCAGAAAATTTTGAGTATGGTAATTGTATTGATGAAATATTTTACATGATGATGCCACATATTTCTGGTATTTCGGAAGATCAAGACTTAAAAAAAATACAAGTATTTTTTAATCATGAAACCTCTATTCAAGAAATCGATTTCAAATTTACTGTAGATGGTGTACAAATTGCACTTTTCGCAAATTCAGATGAAGTAAATATATACAATACACATATTTATTTTAAATAATAATCTTATTTTACTATATACATAAATGTAATTTTTTTTCAGATATTAAGTTCTCCAATAAGAGATATAAATCATTCATTATGTAAATTAGATTTGGACGAAATAACTATTAAGGTAGACATGTTTTCAGATGACAGAATGATTTTAAATACTACAGTACAGAGATGTTTATTAAAAGATACCAGGAGACATAACAAGTCTCAAACAATGTTAGTATATTATAATTAATTATTATGACTTAGAGGTACGAATAGTGTACAAATAATTATTTGTATTATTATTTGATAGGATATTTGAATCAATTGATCCGTCAGATTCATCTAATGAAGTACATATATCTGTATCAACTCCGCCATTATTTGATTTATCTTTTGAAAAGACATATTCAGGCGATAGAACGATTCATATTCATTTGGATAAAACTAGATTGAATGTTTCGATTCCATTTGCTGTGGAATTGACACAATTTGTATTAGATTCTTTACCAATAAAAAGAAAAATAACTGATGATAATTTAGTGTCTCCAATGATTAGTACTGATGGTCGAAAAAAATATCGAGAAGAAAAGACTGCAGTGGACAAAAAACCGTTAAATGTTGAAAAGCAATCAGGTAAAAATATTTTAACTAAACATATTCAGGTATTTGATTAAATTTAAGAAAATAATGATTTGTTTTATTTTTATATAGCTTTAACTATATCTGTTCGTTTTGTTTGTCCCGAAATGGCAATAATACCTGCTGAATCAGAGGAACTCGATTTTCGTGATCAAGTGCTTTTATGTAGATCAGAGTTTCTTTTAGATTATAGTCGTCATCCGGGACACGAGGAACGACTAGTTTGCTCATTATCAAATTTTCATATTTTAGCTATATCGAAAAAGAGAAGAGCTGAAAAAATGGTAGTCAATGTCATTAATATGTCGTGTATATTATATAGTATTAATATTTTCTGTCTTACATAGGTTTTGCATCCATGTGACATAGAATTTTCAAGGACATTAAAATCAGGAGACCGTGATACTATCGAAATTTTAATTCGTTCGAGTCCTCTGAATTTACATTTATCAACTAGTACAGTTCACATTATTTTCAACGTATGTTCTAAAATACATATTAACTAATAAAACAAATATAATTTTTATTTTTATTTTTTCTAGGTTATTGACTACATTGAATTAAACTATGATGAAGATTTAGATTTTTGTGGGTCATCTTATTGGGAGTTTAAAAACGATGATTTATGGACTCCAAAACCTATAGTTCCTAGTTATATACCCAATAAACTAATATCTAAAGGAACATTTTTATCATTTTTCCAATCAACATTTTTTGATACTATGGATGTGAAATCAGAAAATCTCGAGCTCTATATACAAGACATTAATATATCTTTAGAATTAGAAGAACTAGATTTAGAAGATATTCCTATGATCATGTTAAAATCGTCTTTAAAAGTTCAAGTAAAAGATTGGTCCGATCAGTTTCAGTTAAATGGTACATATATATTTGTTGTTTTAAAATTTTGAGATATAACCATTGAAAAATACCTATTACGTTTATTTATTTTATGTATTATTTATTTGACTTCTAGGTGGTCTACATTTAAAAGCTTCATATTATAATTGTAATTTAAGTGTCTGGGAACCATTTATTGAACCTTGGAATATAACATTAAAAGTGCGTAACAGTAATAATGTAGTAATTAATTCTTTTTCTTGAGATATGTGGTTTGTAATGTTTAGGGTTTCATGGGCAAGTTCAATGAAAAATACAGTGATGTGGGTGGTATAGTATGTACGTCTCAACAGTCTATTGCTGAAGGTGAGAGTGAAAGCTCTGATGACGAAAGTGAAGGTGAAATGAAATTTATAAGGAAAACGGTCAAGTCCAGAGGTAAGAGTATATAAAGTATTCAATAAATTTAATAATAACTCACGCATAATTATATTTATTTATTTAGAAACATCACTTGAAAAATGGTATTCTGATGACTCAGATTCAGATCAAGACACAGGTGTTATGGATAAATTAGCTAAAGCTGTGACACATTTAATTTCAGAGTACCTATATATTACTATAAAAATATTTTAAAAAACAATCAATTTTATTTTGATACATTTTTTTCAGTGAGTTTAGTGATGAAGACATAACAAACACAGATTCTAGTGATGAAAGTGTAGCAGAACACGAATTTAAAAACAGTGATCAAGATAGAGTTTTAAAGAAAAAAATAAGTAATAATAATAATAATAATAATAAAATTACTGTTATTAAAATAATTGTTGTGTTTACATATTTTTAAGGTGACTCTAGTGATTCTGGAATGGAAAATGATTCTGAAGAACTGGAAACATCCACATATATAATTGTTGAAACTGACAGGCTTGAAGTGTCTTTTACTCCAGCTAATATATCTGTTATTGATACACTTATAAAATCTTTGTATAATCCAAAAACTGAAGATTGTGATTCAACTGAAAGTTTTGTTCTTGTTAATGATCTTGCAGTTAGATCTATTGTTATGTTATATAAAAAAACTGAGGTACATAATAACACATTTTGTTATCATTAATAAATTCGAAAATATAAATTATGAACATAATTAATAATAATGAAATAAAAACGGTTAATTCCATTTTTATTTTATCCTCTGATTACATTTTGTTTTATAATTTATTAGAATTAAAAAAAAAGTAAGTTTAAAAGTTAATAGCTAACCCGTCTATCATATTTTTAGAGAGGATTAGAACAAATTTTAGAAGCAATTGATGGATCTAGAACCTCTTCAATATCTAGACAAAGGTCAGTTAGTAATATTTTCTCGTGATTAAAATCGTTGTATAGAACACCTAAATATTAATATAATAATGCATTCAAATATTCCATTTATATAATACATTTTAATTTTCTTTTGTAAAACACAGAGATTACAAAAGTATTAAAATTAAAATTTTAAAGTTTACGCAAATAAAACATTATAGTTACTTTATGTTTTAGCATGTCTAACGATTGTACTTACGTCAACAATTTAACAACAAAAAATAATTTTGATAACGTCGATGACAATTCCAGTGAACTCGTTTATAAAAAAATTATGGACTATCAACTTAACATTAAAGTTGAAGGTAAGTTGTACAAATATAAAATATACATAAGTATATTTTAAATAAATAAAAACATACAGGTTTTGATGATTTGTTGGTGGTTTGTTCGAACCGTACAAGCAACAAATTACATGCTCTTTCTCCTATAAAAAACGACACCCGGTATTGGATTATGATTTCTGTAGTATCAAAAAAATTGAGCCACACGATAACAATAAGGTCCCCTCTCATGGTATATAAACTAATAATAATAAATTTCAATAAACTTTTTAATGGATGTTTTTACGTTTTAGTTAAAAAATGATACGTCATATCCTTTGATGATTCATTATAATCGTACAGATGCAATGGACACTTTTGAAATGGATTCTGGGGTTGTAGAAGATTCTGACAATCCTTTTGAAACAATATGTACAATGGCAATTCTTGAAGCAGGATCGATTTTTAATGTGCCAATAGCTTTAGCATATCATTCAAAACTGTTCTTATCGCCTGCTAATTTACAGTGAGTTGAATAAATAATTAAACAACCTCATAATATTTATTAAGTAATATATGTTTTTTTTTTTAGAAATTATCTTGTTAGTGATACTGGTGTTTGGTGGCCTGATTTGTCGAACAGTACAAGTTCTGTGAAGGATTTAGTATGCCCTACATCAAAAATTGACGATCAACCAATCTTTTCTGTCCGAGTAAGTTACCACCTGCATCTTCAGTTAATACCTGCACTGAGTTTTGTTACATAATGAAGTCGTTTTTTAGGTTGTTTGTGAAGAAGGGGAATCAGTATTTAATAGAACTTCAAGAACCGTACCAAATTATACACTGAGAGTAGTTCCACCAGTAATCATACATAACTTTCTTCCATTCGCTATAGAATTAAATTTTCCAAATTTTAAGCATCATATTGAAGCTTCAGAGAAAATTGATGTTTATATGTTGAATCTTACACATAAGGTTTTAAAAACAGATTTAATTGTACCATCATATCTTGGTATATCGTGGTCTGGTAGTTTTAACATGCGCAAAGATATAAATGAAAAAACTGTCAACATGAGCACTGAACACGATACTGATGGTGGAAACAAACATTTAAAAATTTCCATTAAAGTTACTAATGAAGATTCTTGTCGTATTTTTATTCATTCACCATACTGGATAGTCAACAAGACAGGATTACCATTGCAATTGAGGGTAAAACTTATAAATTGTTACATATTAAGTTACGAATTTATGTGGATTTTCATTTTTTATTTTAGGGTTCACGATCTGATATTGTGTATGAATCACATTCAGAAGAACCAATTTTATTCTCATACAAACGCTTAAAAAAGAGATATATTAAACTTAGGGCTTACCACTCCAATTGGTCATCAGCTTTTTCAATGGATACAGTTTATTGTCCTGGGCTTGTGATATGTAAAGATAAAGAACGACAAAAAAAATATAGAATTTTAATGAAGCCTGTTGTATCTCATTTATGTCCTCACTTAACAACAATTGTCACATTTTTACCAAATTTTTCTGTGGTAAATAGCTCCAACAGAAGTTTACGGTTCATGGAAGATAACCAAGAAGCAGATTTATGGACAGACATTTTACAAGGACAGGTATTTTATAATCAATTTTAATTTAACTACAATATTAATTATTTTCGTATTGCATATTAAAGACTTTGTCCTTTTGGCCTGAAACGGACTCTATGAGAATGTTTGTTAAATTTCGTGACAGTAAATCAGGATCACAACATTTTTCGATTATAAAAGAACAACAAACTGTTCTTAGAATGGATAAAGGAGTAAGTAGTAATATTAAGGTAAAAAGCTGTTAATGTTATTATTGTTAAATAACAATTTGTTTTTTAGAGGGCACTTGTAGTTAAAGTAACAGGTGGTGGCGAAAATCCATTTTTAATAAGTTTTCACAAATTCCGTCAAAATGATGCTCCAGTACGAATAGATAATATGTGTGATGATATTTTTCTAAAAATTTATCAAAAAAATTTGGGTCAAGTATGTAAACTGTATTTTTACAATTTATTCGTAATATTATTATAATAATTAAGACATAATATTATATATTTTAATGTATTATAATAATGAGCATTAATTAATAAAATTAATTTTATAATTTATATTTTTATTATTATACCTTAACAAATATGTAATAAATGTCAAGGTAACGTTACTAAATCCTAATCAATCTGTATTATACACATGGGATGATCCAACTGAAGAACGTTTGCTTTATTGGAATGTATATAGCAAGAAATCTAAAGGCTTTATAGCAAAGTATGAAAAAGAAGGATTTGGACAGGAAAGGATAAGTTTCCGTCAAATTAAACCTTCAGAAACTACAAATAATAATTTGAATTTAATGAAATTGATAACAAGTCAAACTCCAAATCCAATCGATACTAGTAGTGCTGAAGATTCAGATTCTGATGAACCTCAGCCTAAAGTATTTATGTTTATTTTACATTTGTGTTTACTACAATTTAATAAATTAATGGTTTAACTTAGTTAACGAAAACGAAAAAGGCCAAGGTAGTGATTTACTGGGTAAGTTATGTAGATGTCGGAGGTCAACGAGTATTGCTGTTTACACAAGATGAAAAAATTGCGTCTGCTGCGCACAAAAATATTGAAAATAATTTATCTAGTATTGACTTAGTTCTATCTGTAAAAGGACTGGGAGTGTCTTTGGTATGTTAACATCTTAACATGTACCCAACATTTCGAGTTACTTTTTCATACATTTTGTCTTATAGAGTACTTCTCGAGGTGTTCATATGGAGGAAATTGCTTATGTTAGTTTAACAGATTCAGCTTCCGAATGGATGGTGAAAGTGGGAAATATGTGGAAACCTTTTACAGTCGAACTTGCATGTTGGCTAGAAGATATGTGGGCAAACGATAATAAAAAAGCACATTTAAAAGATTATATTCACGTAAGGAAAAAAATCATCTTTGGATTTATAACTGAAAATCAATATTTTATTATTTTATAAAGGTGGATTTCGATAAAATGCAAATGATAAGACCGTTCTTTGGACAACTTCGTCGTTCATATAATTCCGCTATATGGAGTCGATGTAGAATGACCTCAAAGGATACTATTATGGTGTTTAAAATTCATAGAATACAAGTAAGATACAAATTAATTTTAATATGTATTAAAATATCAAAAAATTTTTTGTGTGCAAATAAAGTATACACAAAGTGAGACAAAGTATAATTTCTTGTAGGCCATGTCATTTGAAGTTGAAAGTCAGGAATTTCAAGGATTTTGCTTTTAATTCTTTATGTAGATTGTAGATAAATTATGACATCATTAGTTATAGTATGTGGATAAATAGTAGGTACCTAGCTATTTTATTACATCATACAATGTATATATCTATAATACAATATTATTATTAGATTAATTTAAATACAGTTTTCAGTCTTAACAGTATTCTAACACTATATGTATAAAAATTTTAAAAATATGGATTTATAATTTTTAATTATAATTTTATTTGATAATAAACTATAATAAACTGCTTTACTGTAGATTAAATGTATATGTATGTAATATGTAGGTATGTATATAATTTATGACTTTATTTAGAATCTTTACAAATTTAAATGTTGCTTAATTGATTTAAAATTCAAAGTATAGACATTACTTTTTGGACAAGATGAACTAAATTAAACAAGTGTCTATGTCTTAACAACAATTTTTAAAATTAAATTAAAAACACGTATCACTTCTATCATGGTCCTTGTAGAACAGATTGTCACCACTGTTATTAATACCATCAACCTAGATTGAAAATAAATTATAATACATTCATATTTATTCTGTGTATTATTTTAGTTGGATAATCAATTATCGGATTGTACATTTAAAACTGCATTCTATCCTACATCATCGTGTAAGACATCTCGTTGTTTAAAATCTTTTTTGGAAATAGCATATTCTAAAACATCAGTTTCGAACCATTATGACGTTTATAAGTATATTAAATTTCTTCATATATAAAAATATGTATTTATATTTATTTTTTTAAACATTTTAGGTATTTTAATATACGTCTTCAAGATTTTAGTGTACAACTAGATAGAGCATTTGTGGTTAGTATGCATAAAACCTTATCACCATTTCTTGCAGTTTTCGAATGCCCATTAGATGCAAGATTCAGGCAAGACGTGAGTTCACTTCATACATCAAATATACCACCGGTAAGAGTATTTATTTATTATCGAGTTTATCTTACGATAATAATTAATATTACATTATAATATTGTTTATATCAGGGTAAAAAATCCGGCAAGGTGTTTATTGAGTACTTCCATTGTTCCTCATTTAATGCACAATTAAGTTTTTCGGCCAAAGTACCTGAACTCAGCCCGTTGAAGAGCTCTAGTAGTTTTGCAACAGATGCTCTTCTCTACGTTCTTGATGGCCATTCGAATCGTTTAAGCGACATTAAGGCCATTAATCTTAAGTATGAATTTGAAATTTTTAGTAGACTATTGTTGTAACAATATTAATACTCTGTATACATATTTTAGTGTAAACAGTTTAACCCGAAAAGGACTCTATAAAGAATCATTCAACTCGATGTTTAGTTATGGATGGAAGTACTATGCACGTCAGTTATTAAAACAATGTCATGTTTCTATTTTTAATTTGGATGTATTGGAAAATATTTATGAAATGGATGAAGTACAAACAGAAAAAATCACCTTTGATGTAATTGTTTAATTATTAATAACAATTTAATTGTGTAATATTTAATTTTAAAATCGTTGTATTTTTATTCTTAACAGGAATACTTAGAACCTCTATGCTATGACGTACAAGGTTCATTTACGTCTATTGAACGCGAAGAAAAATGGAATTTCAGTGAATCGTTGCCAGAACGTGTGATTTCTGCTCACAAAGGGACGGAAATATCTGTATTGTTATCTATGTCTGGTGCAATACAAAGACCTCATATTGGTGAGTATTATACTATTATTGTATTTATGTATGTTACTTTATAATAGGTATACTTGCTTACAAATGTCTAATACAACATGTAATATCAAGGTGGAGATGATGATAGTGCTGCAGAATCATTCTTTAGAGGACCCGGTCGGAACTTACTGGCAGTCCTGTCAAAATCAAACGTATCCGACAAGGTGTCAATGGCTTATGACGGAGTTAAAAGGTATCATATAAATGTCATTGTTTTGTATATTTATATAACATATTGTATAATTTTTAGAGTTATAGAGTCGGGTGAAGAGGTAGTAATGCGAACACGAATTCCAAGATACATTAACCCAATGGTTTGTAAAATCGTACAGATAATTATAATTTTTAATTTTCGTAATAAAATCGACGTTTTTAGGGAATGAAAAGCTATTCTTTATACGAAGCAGTTGGTTTACATTTGTTTAAAATCTTAAGTCGTACTCTATCAAATGATGGATATTGGGCTCATGTGAGTTTCCTTCCAGAGGGTAAAAAAATCCTACTTATTACGTTAAGGTACGTATGAAATAGGTACCGGGAAAAATTGTTTCTAATTTACAAATGATTGCAGACGAGTAATTTTGGCTGAAAAATACCGCACGAAAGGGCCGTGGGAAATCGATTGGAGTATTTATATAGATAACATCATTGATGTACCAAAAGTGGAAGAAAATAAATTAATTTTCAAAGTTCGACAAGTGAGTTGTAATGTGTAAAAACCGTTCACAGAATAAAACAGTGTCAAACTTTCACTATGGTTGATTTACATAGGATGAACACCATTCGAGTTATTTCTTCCGAGGTGATGAAAAATGCATAGAGTATGACGATAAAACAACATTGAAATGGATTAAGAGTAAAATTCAACAAGTTATGGTTTTAAGTAATGAGGATAAACCTCTGAAATGATTGATGAAAAAAAAAGTTTATCATTAAATTATATAGTTTAGAAAAACCTACCTGTACACTGGATTTCAGATTTGTTATAAGATCAGCAGTTACGACTGTTGAGTAATAGCAATATCAGTGTAAATCGTGAATAATAATCAAAAGTAGTATACAGTAGAACGTCAATTATCCCGACTAATTAATGTCAGAGGTTACATAAAAATCCGAATAATTAAAGTACGTTTAAAATTAAATACCTAATTATTTATATAGTCAATTTTATTATACATTTTTCTGTACAAACTAAGTGAACCCAGCATCATCTAATAGTTTTGTTTTAGGTATTATGGTATCCGATTATTTTTTAACCTAGCATTTTTTTTTTAACGTATAAAATCGTTGATGTGCCAAATAATACCGTACTTTTCGGCCAATAATAATCAGCCTGTTTTCACCTTTCTTTAAATCGTACACCGTCTACTTTCCCTTTGTGGTAAGCACTACTCGTTTTCTTTTTGATGACATAGTGACATTGCATTGCACTATAGAGTAATCCGGTTATCATTACTTTAAATAAATATTTATATGAGATACTGATTGATTTACGATTGACAAATTAATACAAAGTTTAGACAACAATTGACTGACTGATAAAAGAATACCGTGGCATCTAGCGTATTTGTCATTTGAACTTTAAATTTTCAGTTTTTTTTTTTATTTTCCTTAGGAGGAAGGACGGTCCGGGTAGTTGGACATTCAGATAATAATCGGCGTTCTACTGTACTTACATTATTATAATATATCGTTTTTCACGTTTTCTACAATTCATTCATCTAAAAATGTAATGATTAAGTAATAGAAATGTTAACCTATTATATCTTGCGTACCACTATATATTATTATAATTACAACTTCAAAACTGATAACAATTAGATATTTATGTTTGTAATTTACCCATCTACTATAACTTTATTTGATGAACGTTGAATTTGTATACGGATTTAGCATATTGTTGTGTTGAATATTAAAATGTTGACAAAATATACCATATACCATAACTTATATAATGAGCCAAAATATTTTAATTATCTGACTAATTTCCAGATGATTATTGTTATTATATTGATTCCAAAATAAATATATACCATAATATTAATATTATATATTAAATATGAAATAAACTACGTTAGTCTTCTCTACATTTGGCTACATTATATTTTAATATTGTTCCTGAATCTTTTATTTATTATTATTATTATTATAATATAGGAGTCCATCTATTTGTTATGATAATATTCTGTTGTAAAATAGAACATGGTTATAATATTACTGTGTGATAAACCGTGTTAGATGCTGTTTATATTCGACCTACACATGCGTTTATTAATTATTATCGCAATTAATGTGTTTAGGGGCCTAAATTTATATAATATAGATTATAATCTAATCTAATGTTGGACGATATTACATCTGATAATATAAAGTATACCTATCAGAAGAAAACTGTAGTGGCTGTGGTCATAAACCAACATTATTATTAGCACTTTAGCAGGGTTCTGAACTATTACTTTATATATATTTTATCTTAAAATATAGCGATATAAACGCACTTCATAAAATGTTAATAAAATAACTACGGCCATCGCCACTGATAGGAAAATCGAAAACATATATTGACACTAATCGATCCATAACACGAGACACGAAAAAATGGCTTGTATATCCTGCCTTCATGAACCTAAATGCATAATTCGTGTATATTAATCGAATAAAGAATTTGAATACTAAGACGAAATCGTTGGAGGACATTTTTTGTGTTTTCGTGCATATTTCAGTACGGTTTTTAAGTACTACATAAATTCTGGGAGTTCCGAATATATACCGACAATTATTATTAGACGGCGTTGCGCGTAGGCAATTTTGGTACCTACTCCGCGACACGTTGTCAGAGTTCTGTGCGCTCGTTGCTTGAGATGCGCGCACTGCATTTTTAGAGGCATCACGTAAACTGTACGATAATAATCATAATATAATTACTTGTTGTACTGTACTCACTTGTACGCTATAATGGACTGTATGGTTTCCCACAATTGTACACTTGTACAATTTACACTATGCGATTGATCTCTGCAGTGTAGATTAAAAAATGGAAATGTGTAATACGATCAAGACGCCGAGTCTTATGCGAAACCAATTACAGGCAAATTGGCTTATCGAAAATTGTGTGCGAGATGGGTTCCCAAACAACTCGCAGACGAACACATGGCTAATTGTGTTGTTTGTGCTAAAGAATTTTTGAATCGATGTCGAGAGCAAGATGAAGACTTTCTCAAATCAATCGTAACCGGGGACAAGACTTGGGTTGCTCATTACACCCCAGAGACAAAACGCCAATCTATGGTATTATCAACGTCACCATCTGAGAAAAAATTCAAAACAGTAGCGTCCATGAAAAAAATATCATGGCGTCCGTATTTTGGGATCAAAATTGAATCATATTCTTATTGATTCTTACCACAAAGAGAGAGACCACGAATACAGCACGATACTGTGAAACTCTAAAAAAATTAAGTAGAGCGATACAAAACAAAAAAGAAGAGAAATGTTGACGAAAGGTGTTTGCTATTTCTCCACGACAATGCTCGTTCCCACACGGCACGGCTCACAACTGATCTTCTCAGATTATTTATGTGAGACGTTTTGAAAATGATCTTACAGTTCTGACTTGGGGCACCAAGTGATTTTCATTTATTCTCCAAATTATAAAAATGCCTTAGCCGCACAACGTTTCACAACTGATTAACATGTCAAAGAAGCTGTTTGGAATTTGACGAGGGAGTTGGCGGAAGGGACCTACAAGGAGGGTATACAAAAGTCGATCCCTATAGGTGTATCAAAAATGTATTAAACGATCTGGCGATTAGGTCGAAAAATAGTTTGATTTATTTAAAACGTATTTTGTACGTTTTGTAAAAAAACGGGCATTACTTTCCGAATGACCCTCGTAGCTCTACCAAAGTGGTCGGATTGTCGGGCAAGACTAGTAGAAATCGGTAAAAATGCACATGCGTCGCTCGCAAAAGATATACTAATTAATAAAATGAATCAATAATTCACAGCAATATAAACGAATACAAAAAATATTAGGCGTTGAAAAATATAAATACTTGGCACGCCAACACGATAATAAATGTGAAACAATAAGAATATATATTATATAACCCCGTGGACTCTATAACCAGTGTAATTTGAATACTAATATAGTTGGCTTTCTGCGGATTTAATACTTCAAATAATATATAGTACGTGTGTCCAGTTGTGTACAGCATTAACTACGATATAATAATAAAAAAAAAATGTAATAAAACTGTGTATTAGAAAAGAAATGGTAACTTTATGGGAGTGGTCGACCGTAAAGTAAGGTAGTTAATTATATAAGAGCGGTACATGAACTTACAAAAACGACTTCAGTCTTATAAGAAACGAATTTATAGTTCTCTGACTAGATCGGCCGTTGCGACGCCACGGTTTTTCACAATAATAGTAATAATAATCAAACAGAAATTACGAACAAGTCGTTTTTTATAATTCGCACAAGCGTATATCAATAAATCAATAATTCAACAAATTTAAAGAGAAAAACTCTGTGTATACTCTGATACTCATAATAATGTATATTTGTATGTAACTGTAAATCGTTGTAGGCTATACCTATACATATTATTAAAAAATAACTAAAATGCAAAATAAAATAGCGCAATTCCAAACGATATACGTAATATTATAACGACTCGGCTATTCGAGCCGTTAAACGTAATGTGTTTACGAAAATGCAGTTAACCTGTACGCTTCTTAAGGGACCTGCGCCCGACCTGTATGACTATATTTCTAGCTGAAATACATACGTTACTGGGAAAACTCTCACGCCTATTGTAAAGTGATCCGATTTCGATATAAAAATATATATTTTTTTTGTTGGAAAGAGGACATTTTGCAGGGCGCATTGGACTTTTATTTTGAAAATTTTATTTTACACGTGTCAACAGCACCGACAGACAGAAAATGAAAAGCTCGATATTATATGCTTTACAGGAAAAACTCTCTGCACGCCTCCTATAGAATTGTCCGATTTCGCTAATTTTATTGTTTTTGGAAAAAGGAAGACTTCCTACTTACTGGGAACCTTCGATTCTCAAAAGCCATAATAAGAGTTCGATTACGAACAATTTTTACAATTTTTTTTAACAATTTTTTTTTTTTTTTTTATAGTTTTTTTAGTAAAGGTAATCTAAAATCGAAGTCCAATGCGCCCATAGTAGGAAGTTTTCCTTTTCCAACAACAACAAAATCAGCGAAATCGAACAACTCTAGGAGGCGTGCAGAGAGTTTTTCCTGTAAAGCACATTACAATATCGAGCTTTTCATTTTCTGTCTGTCGGCGCTGCAGTTGACACGTGCAAAATATAATTTTGAAAATCGAAGTCCAGTGCGCCGTGCAAAACGTTTTCCTCTTTCTAACAAAAAATATATCGAAATCGGATCACTCTACACGGCTCGAGAGTTTTTCCAGTAACGTATGTATTTCAGCTAGAAATACAGCCATACAGGTCGGGACCAGGCCCCTCAATTCAAATGCCATACGATACCAATAACAACTAACGAGTTCGGGGGACGACGAAAAAGAAAAAATCTAATTAAAATAATTTATTTCGTTAAAGACCGAAGAAAAGTGTAAAAAATATACGCAACGCAATTTTTTCACGCTAAACGACGGCGGCGGACTAACAAACATTAATCGTTTTACCGGAATCGCGCCACATTATTTAATATTAATTAACGAAAACAATAATAATAATAATTGTACGTGTCGATCAGTCGGCGACAGTAAATATTGTCGATAAGTGGGGGTGAAGGGTATAGCGCAATTAAAATAATTTTAGTCGTTATGATATCGCGGAGCGTTACATAATATATTTATAAATTATTATTATTATTTTTTTTTTTTAATAACGGGAAATAAGAACAAACGCCCAGCTGTACCAGATGTACAAAAGAGAAAATGTGGTCAAATTCATCGGGGGAACAAGGATAGAATGGGCAGGCCATGTATGTTGAAAGGAGCAATGACATTTATGGTGAGGGGAAAGAGACCAAGAGGAAGACCGCGGAAAAGATTGAAGGACAGCGTCGAGGAAATATTAGAAGAAATTGGAGTAGACTGGGAGCAGGCATATATTAATGATAGAGAGCGTTGGAAGGAAGTAGTTTTGGCGGCCAAGAGCGTAAATGGCTCGTAAAGCCTTAATAAAAAAAAAAATAATAATAAATAATTTTTTTAATAATAATATTGTCTGCCCGAACAATACCGTTATTATTAGGGCTCGAAAATTATTGTATTTGCGCGCGGTTTAGTGCGTAATTATCGCAAAGTAAGCTACGAATTCATTAATATTAAAGTATTACGAATAAAATACACAATTTTTTTAGACCGTATTTTCGCATATTTTGTGGTTTTTTTATTTTAAAAGTTTATAACGCATATTCGATTATAATTTATAAACGATAACATGACGTCAAAAGCCTATAAATTAAAAAAAATAAATAAATGTTAGAATAGGTGTCGGGCGATGAATACATTATTTTCTTTTTTAAAATATACCTTATTAAAATGATTTTATTATTTTTATTTACAAGTGTATAATATTAAGGGGATCGAAAGCGGGAATTTTCTCTTTTCGTATATGAAGAGATCTTTGAGATCGACTTTTCCACATTAACTGATTTTTTTTAAATCGTTAAAAATTAATCGAACAAATTTAAAATAATAATAAAAAAAAAATTGCTAATAACCAATTTTCGAAGGTCTTGAGATAAAATATAAAAAAAAGTGGGATAGTCATTCCATAGCTAAAAGTCACGACGAATTCAAATCTGTTTTCAAATTTCTTATCGCACCACTAGATCGGATCGGTTCGTTAGAGTAGTAGGAAACGTCTATTTTGCTATGTTTCGTGTGTGTTAAAGACGACGAAAAGAGAAAATGCCCGCTTTCAATCTCCTCGAATACAGAAATTACCGGAGAATAATTGTTTTTGAATTTTCGTACATGTTTATAAAACATGTACTTAATTTTTCACATTTTCCGTGACTTTTTATAAAAATTATCAAAAAAAAAAAAATGCATAATTGCACGCATATTCGATATATATTTTATGTTCCGAGCCCTGTATATAGTTATTTTATATAATATATATATCGTATAACACCATAACGGGCACGCTAAATCAGTGGTTCCCAACCATCGGGAATTTAAATACTGCAAGGGGGGAGGGAATATAGTGATGATGAAATAACGAAAATTATGCCATTTTACAATCAGTCAAATTGAAAACAATAAATTAATTTTCGAACGGTCGCATATAATAACCTATAATATTATATAGTTCTTTTGTAAAATTTATTTGTACCGCTCACTAAAAAAAAAAATAAGCAATCTAAATTCTAATTTAAAGAGGGGGCATGAGATTTTTTAAAATATACAAGGGGGCGTAGAATAAAAAAGGTTGGGAACCACTGCGCTAAATATATTATTGTACACGGTGACAAAAAAAAAAAATAATAATAAAAATTAATTCGTCGCCCGATATACAACGACTTCCGAGACTCGTATGGTCGTCGGGGAATAATAATAAACGGATGCAGAAAGATGAGGAGGGACGGGCGTTTTTTTTTGGTTTACCTCATCGACTAGCTGGTATACATACATAGGAGTGAAAAAAAAACGGGAAAAAATATTAATTTATTATGTTAACTCGTATATATTATATTATGTATAAATCGATAGCGCGTAATTTTATTTTTCTCTTGGGATTTTTAAGAAAATAAAATCGAAAGGCGTTCGCGAGCAATATTCACAAAAATGCGATTACGCCACATAAAAAAATGAATTTCTTTCATTTTTCTCGGTAATTGCGCGCGCAATCTTATACTATTTCTTCGATAATTTTCTTAATTTGTTT
Source organism: Slavum lentiscoides (assembly GCA_032441835.1). Lineage (NCBI taxonomy): Eukaryota > Metazoa > Arthropoda > Insecta > Hemiptera > Aphididae > Slavum > Slavum lentiscoides. The sequence goes on from CM063708.1 coordinate 29,081,412, forward strand.
TTATAACCATCTGAACCAATAGATTAAAAAAAAAAAAATTTATAAGGACTTGCTACATAACTCATATGGGTAACTTTTTCGTATTTTTAGCCGCGCGATATTTGTTTTAATTCATTTATGTACGACAACTGTCAATCGGCCCTTATCTGAAAGTTTCGGATGCACCTTGTACGATGATGCGTATCGATAATATTGTTTTATGCAGAACGACGAACTAAAAAATACTATTATTACTTATCGGTGTGTTTTTTTTTTGGTTTGTGTATTGGTAAAAAAAAAAAATTACCAAAGGAGATGATATTTTAGTTTATATGCGGCGATACATGAATCGAAGATCGTATACTTATATATTGATTTTAAAATATGGATTATTCTCTTATTTGCAGGTTATAGTAGGTGGCAGGGGGAAAAAAATTAAACAAATTTATCCATTTATTACTGTTATTATTACGACTAATACGCACAGTAAATGTAACTGAAATAACGATTTCGGTGTAATGGCGATTTTTCTACAGTTTTTCAAAAACGTTTTTCACGGATTTCTTTGAGTATAATAAAAAAAAAAAGTATCCGTATGTCTCGGACACAGCGGCTCTGCAGATCCTATCAGATACTCTTCCGGCGGACCATGTGACCGTCATTGAGAGGACGTTCGGTAGAGAGCCGTGTGCCCAAAATGGACGAACGAAAGCGCACCGGTTATCCAGCGTTTCCATAAGCGACGAATTCTGGCTGATGCCAACAAGTGCTTGACAACGATGACGAACGAGAACGTCAGAACGCGAGGTCAGAATAGAAGCTGCCCCGGGGATCCAAATTCGCACCGGTATAAAGACGAGGTCTCGAAGCAAACGCGTTCCCGAACCGTCAATAATTCGGTTAAAAAAGAATAAAAAAGTTGTACGCAGAAAGCAAATTAAAGTGAGCCAGCAGGGTACTGTCCTGTTACAGGTTCCAAAATTATACTGGCGTTGTATTTATTAAAATAAACGACGGATATGTATCACGCGATCCCCTCATTGCTGTTAAACAAAAAAAAACCCCGAAATCATGTATTTCCTCCGGTATATAAATCGTGTATTTTTTATGATAATTTCAAGCGTTTTTATTGCGATACCGAACCCGTTTATATTAACAAAAATTAGAAAAAATAAATAAATCGCGACGTCTATTTGACGATGACAGCAATTCAACAATCGTATACAGGTTCCCTGGTTCCCAAATTTTTCGACTCGCAGCGCCCTTTTGAGGTTTTCTCGTGGCGACTTTAGTAAAACCGATTAAAAATAATAATAATAATAATAAAACCAGAAAAAAGTGTAACGGATAGTGTGCGTGAATATTCATTTTATTAATTACTAAGATTTATAAATTTATTTGTAGAAGACATTGAATTAATGGGACGAGCACATTTTTTACCAAATCTCGGAAACAAACTAAACACGGCCGCCGCGCCGTTTCCTTATCCACATCGATTTTTGTTCGATACTTGCTTTTTATCACGCAGCGATAGTCGAAAATCCGACTTCGTACGTATGAAGTAGAAAACGAAATCGAAATAAATCTAATTTCAATCGCTTAGAAGAGCGATTTTCTTTTGATTTAAATCCGAAATTCGGTCATTTCCATACTGCGAATATTTCGCTTTCTGTAAACTGTATATCGTCGCGAGACAGTTTGGCGTCAAAACTTCTATAGACATTCTTCGGTAGAGAAACGAATTCGGACGGAGCAACGAATGGATTTCGGAAAAATCCACACAAACGTATCAATACGCAGTGGTGTATTGGAGGGTATACGCGGACATATCCAGATCCCTATTTTCGGTTTTCTGCGTATACCCTGCCATGAAATGAACATATTACGGGTATACGCTAGTTGATTATTATTTATCTTGTCGCCATCAATTTGTAGGTTTCTTTATATTTATATAATTTGTTGGTTACCTGTAGGCCGTAGTTACATATTTTTCTTTATAATTTTAACGACTTTGAGCGAGAGCACACCATTGCAATTCTGTGCGTGGTAGACATAGCCGTCCCAAGGGGGGGGGGAGCGAATGGGGCAAGTGCCCTAGGGCGTCCAAAGTATTATGAATACTTAAAATACATAAAAATGAATGACAAAAAGAAAAAATTTGTTGTTTTATTTTAGATATTAATTTCCCCCGTATCTATATCATGATTTCGAGCATGAGTGTATTTACTATTAAAATTTAAAATATATAAAATTATGTAATTAGATATTACGTTAGTCGTAAAAATTTTTTTTTTTTGGGGGCGTCAAATATTATTGCCCTAGGGCGTTATTGGTGGTTAGGACGGCACTGGGGCTGAGAGTATAAATATATGAAATAAAAATAATAAACTAATAATGGAATATAAATCATTAAATTTTATTTTAAGCGATATATATATATATAGATGCTCGTCGAATTGGCTTTCACCGCCATTCGCACGGTCCTTCTCGGTATCCCCGATTTCACCGCGTTTGCTTTTGTTTTAGCTACTCTCCCGGCTCTTAACCTGTTTATTGTTTTCCTGCACGTGTTACACGGCAGATTACCGCCGGCTGGTAAGCGTTCAGGTTACCCGCGCTTGTATCCATATATAATATATTATGTTCGTCCGTTTTCAAAATTCGAATTCGTCCATTTACAAGCGGCGGAACGGACCGTATCTCCAAATATTCTCTCTCCGCGAGTACTGCGCAACGTTTCCCGTCAATTCGTCGGCAGTTCGGCCCGTATATGTACAGTCGATACCGCTTTATTGGGACACATCGGTTGCGTGTTATTTTGTCCCAATAAAGCGGTTGTCCCAATAATCCGAAATACAAAAACGAACATATAAATTTGTTGAAAAACTGATTTTTTTTTTATATATTTTTATTATTATAAATTACAAACTATTATACGACGAGTACTACAGCCTGGTGGCTATAATTTAATTTTGTCCAGAATTTCTAATTTTTGCGCAAGCGATAAATTTTTACGTACACGAGACATCGTTACTACACGCGACAAACACGACTGATGCACCAAATAACATTTAACATACAATATCATGTTTGAACATAAGACAAGATAAAATTTAATCTAATAATCGATTACGCGAGTTGGTCACAATTGTCGAACTATTGATCTATTAATATACTCGATAAAAATGTCCCAATTATCCGGATTCGTGGCCCAGATAAGCGGTGAACGTTTACCCTACAAGTATACATTTGTTTTCGTAATTGAAGAATTGTCCCTATTAAGCGGTTGTCCTTATTAACCGGTGTCTCTATTAAGCGGAATCGACCGTATAATATATAGGCGGAAATGGGGGGGAGGGCTTAGGGGGGCTAAGCCCCCCCACAAATATCTTATAATTTGTATGTACGTATTTTGGATATTTGACTGATTATGACTGATGTTAAAAATGTTAGCCCCCCCAGAAAATTTAATAGATTTCCGCCTATGGTATAATATATAAATAAAAAAAAAAAATAAATAAACTGGCCGACGACGAAAACAATATTGCGTTTTCGTGCCATATTGTTTTATCGTCTCCCGGTCGGCTCGGCGCGGTACGCGATATCTGGCGCGGTGGTTACCCCTCCGGTCAGTGTATAGTAACACTCCTCCAGCGCAGCGTCCCCGAAACGATAATTATTTTATATTACTAACGACGCGGCGTCTCTCTCTCTCTCTCTCACACTCTCTGGCTCTCATATTCTTTTCGCACCACCACCACCACCGCCGCCGCCGCCGCCGCGCAGCAAAGCCCGCGTTCCGGGGGCGGAGGGGAAGACACCCGTACGCCGCGCCGTCGCCGACCGTGTCCCCGTCCCCGCCGACGACGACGAGCCGCGGACGGGACGTTCGGGGCGTATTTTTCGAAATCGATGCACTCGCGATTGGTTGGGCGTGAAGCGTTCTGCTTCGGTGCAATGTGACCCGCGGACGGGCGAGACGGGACGGACACACCGGCGGCGGCGGCGGCGGCGGCGGCGGTGAAGTATCGTCGGCTGGGCGGACGAGGTGGTATAAGATACACGACAACGGGTGCCGAAAATCAATGAGCCCCCTGACCTGCCGGCGCGGGACTCGGCGGCGGCTGCTCGCACAGCTTCCATCAGTCCCGGACCAGCGGCCGCCGCGCGAGCACCGAGCACCGTATTATGGATAATATTATATATTGTAATAAATGTACACACGCGTTTCTGGGGGGGGGCGCCAATCGCATTATATACAATAATAAAAAAATTATTTATTTATCGTACACGCGGCGCGGCGTTGTTATAATATTATAATAATAATAATATTATTATTATTATTATTATTTTTGTAATTTATTATAATAATTATAATATTGTCGTCGTCTCGTTTCCGCGGAAGTGTCTCAGTGTTCTCTATCGGCTCGCGACACGACCCGATGTGTCCGTTTACAACCACCAAACGTAAACAGTACAGGTACATGATATATATATTATATTATCCGTCGTTATATAATATTATTATTACGGTAGTCTAATATAATATTGAAATACTCAACGGTATTACTATTATCGCTCGTGTATGCGCGTTATAAATAATAAATACTGTCTGTTTTTTTTTTTTGTATTTGGTTAAAAGGCCTCTCAGGACCATTCCGTTTCACACCCTGCATTCCTACATCCTTATCTATCTATTGCTCTTTCTTTCCAATTCGTGCCTCCACACACACAGTGACGCCACGTCCTTTTTGACTGTGTCCTCCCGTCTTGTTTTGGGTTGTAACGTTTCGAATTCCTCAATCGACAACGTTATGTGGCGAATCGTAACAATACTCTGTTTTCACTTACTATGGGTCGCCAACCACGGGCCGTGACACGTTCTGTCGGAGCACCGTGGATTTTCTTTTTCTTTTTAAAATAACTCTTTCCCAATACCACGCAATAATAGGTGGTCAATATGATATTTATGATCACACCAGTGAATATGTGATTTTAAAAAAATTATATAGAATAAGACAAAATACACAAAACAAATACATAGACATACATATAACCCCACACTAACCGCGCAACGAAAATCCTACCCGTGGACGCATAGCGCCTCGGTAGGGAAAACTTTTAAAAATTACTCCATAATCGGGCACTACGCGAAAAAAGCAATACACCTCGACAACGTCGAAACGGAGAAAGCGAGACCGAACACCGATCGGACCGTTAGCTGAGCGGCTGACAATCAAATAATCAATTAGAAGGAGTGGGGGTTACCTAACCGGCTTATTATATCATTCACCTTTGAACAAATGAAAACGGTTTCCATTTTGAGACGTTACAGGGTCTTCCAAGCGGTCAGCTTTTCCCACACGGATTTCGTTCCATCACAGCTTTTATTTATTCGTTTTGGCTCCTCCAGGCATGCCCTGCCCACTGGAGTCTTCGCTTTTTTTATTACGTCCGTTACGGTCGTACTTCGGAACAACAACTCGAGCTCTGCACAAATAAATACTATTATATTTAAATGTGTTTTTGGAACGTTTTTGCGATTATCTCGCGGTACGTAACGCCGGCGGTTGTCAATTGTTATATAGGTATTCATTATATTATGTAACTGAAACGCACTCGTATATCGTATTGTGTAGAAATCGATTCGAACCCGTTAGTCTAAAGCTCAAGTTTTTGACTCCGTCACCGACGCATATTTATCTGGAATAATCCATAACGTACGTGATGTATAAAGCGACGCGTGCACAAAACGCGTTATCACGTAGAAAGCCAGGCACAGAGGCGTGCAGGGCTATGAAAAATACGTGATACGTGCAGTTTTTCACTCGACAAAAGATGAAAAAAAATTAACTTTTCCTTTCTTTTTTTTTATGTAAACTATAATGTTCAAAGAATACATACAAAAGAAGAGAATAGAGGCTTTTGAAATTTTGGCGTGTAACGCAGAAGAATGGAGAAGACGAGCTGAACGGATAAGATCACATATAAAGAAGTATATTGGAGAAGGTTTTTTTTTTGGGGGAGGAAAGATAGCTATGGAAAAACGTCGAGTTATGACGAAACGGGTGGATACCTTGGGCATACTGTCACGGAGGGTTGCTAGGACTGGATATCGAAGGGGATGGTAGAAGGGAAGTATCACAGGGTTAGGTTACGATCGTGATATGTAAAACAAATAATATAGAAGATCAGGAGTGCAATTCGCATATGGTCAAGAAATGAAGAGGGAAGATGACGAAAGGGGAGCGTGGAAAATCGTGTCACACTAATCCGCGGATTGAAAACTGCAGAGTGAGAAAAAGTGATAACATAAAATAAAAATTGTTTTCTATTTTACCAGTCACTATTAACAGTGTCTATATGGTCATTATTTATCATAGACCATCAGCTTAGATCGACCATCCTATCACCTTGAACGTGTCAAGGTAGTGATTCTCGGTTACTGATAGTTACACTATATGTGTAGATATGGTACAAAAATTATTACATATAATCATCATTTTACACGATATTTTTCTAGTTACAACATTTTGCATATACCGCCTGCATATTATAAATTATTCTAGGTGCTAAACAAATTTGCGGTTACATTTATTTCTATTATAAAATCTAAATACCAAAGAAACGTCAGCACCGTTGGTTAGAGAAATATAATCGGTCGAGTTATTCTGAAAAAAAAAACTGGAAGGCACTTTTTGCAAGTGTTTTTCTAGAGCCGCGGGTGGATCTCAGACTTTAGGTACATTAACTGTTCATGCGAATTGAGAGAATGCTTTAGAAGTATACATTATAACTCTATAATACAGTTAAATTGTACCCCATAAACACCGCGTACAATTATCTTCGTTTTCGTTATCAATATTATGCCAACAATATTACGCGGAGCTACAGATAAAAAATTCTTGAAAACGCTTCTGTATGATTCTGCGCTTCGGTAGATGGTTGCGGTGCGCACTAAAGTAAATAATACGTTATTTCACCGCGTAGACTTTAGTCTCGGGACACGTATATTTATGTGCGACTACACTATTTATTATATATATATATATATATATATATATATATACACATATAACTATATAGTTCTTACACCATTATATACAGCAGCTGTACACACTCGGTCCGATTGTTCGGTACAATACCCGATATAATATATTATCCCGTCATACACATTATAACACTATACAGTATACGTGTATATATACACGGAGTGGCAACTAAATTCAGGCCGGGAGATTGAAATTCATCCAAGACACCCAATTTTTCCAATAACACACACACACACGCGCGCGCGTGATTTTTCTCGTTGTACCTACTCGAAAATATACATTTCTAATATGTGTATATACAATTAGTTTTGTCGGAAATTTCAACGTACCTCTATAATATTATCTTAAAGTGGAATATGCGCGAGACGGCCCAGAATTTTTATTTATTTTATAACGCGCGAGATATCGGATTTGTAGAGTTGTTGTTTTATTATGATATTAAAGGTAAAATTACATTAACATTCGCGGCGTATTAGAATATTGAACACAAATTATCTATTGAAAATTATACGAACAGATTGTCGACGTAATTCACTCGTAAAAATATTAAATAAGAACCGGGCTACAAAGCCACAAAAATGATTCAGGCCATCTGGAGAATTCCCATTTCCAGACCGCTCATTCTGTTCCAGATATTATACGTGTATACGTCACGCACATAGAACAACGCGGTCGCCACCGCCCGGAAAACGCGCGCGCTGCACCTTTCTCCGCACAAGATTTCGCGCCATAATCGAGACGCGCCGTCTTTTATGCAATGGAACGTTGAAGTTCAAGGGAAATGGGATTATCTCTGACTTTCGAGTCATCGAGAAGGTTTTAGGAAGAAGAAAAAAAATTCCGATTCATTATTTTTATTACTTATTATTTAATGTGTTACGTATTTATTAAAATGTTTACTAGCTAAACGTTTATGTATTAATATATGTCTGCATTGGATACGTCGTGATAGTACAACACTTTCCAGTAGCTCATTCGAATCCATTTTTCATTCATTGTTATTACTTATACAGTTGCATTATTTCATCGCACACCAAACGACAAACTCGTGCGGTTTTTTTTTTTAAGTTATTATCAATAGCCACCGGCCGTTATCGGTTTCGGATTTTTCTGCTTTTTCTTTCACAAAACAGGATCCCCAGATAAATTGGCCGGTTGATTGTAAAAACCAACAATTTGTTTACAAAATTTACGAGGAAACCGGTTATTGAACAATTACAAGTTATCTATATAGTACTTTTTTTTCGATTTATCGAGGTTCCGTTGCAGTACAGCTGTCCGGCTTCGCAAGTAATGGGTAATAAATATTCTAGTATTCTGCAATAGTTTCGCCAGTGGCGTAATTAGACGTGAATTTTTATTTATGGGCATATATTATATGTCAGGATTTTATTTACTAGAGCAATCTCATAAGAGCGTTATTATTTACTATTTAGCACAAAATATGAAAGCAAAAAGGTCATTTAAGAAAATATTTTTCGCCACCGAGTTTTACAGCAAAACTGGAACATCCGAAACACCTGCTCATTTATATTCGATCTGTTGCTGGACACGTCGTACTATCCAAATTTTCCATGGAAGGAGAAGGGATTTAAGGATTTGGGAGACACCAAAATCCTTGTCCCTTTTCTCCTAAGTAAACGATATCGATGTTGCTTGGTTATATATATATATATATATATATAAACGTTGATTTATATTAATTTATACAGCATTAATATCGGGTCTATATAATGTGCAGGAAATGCTGTAGATCTATATAATAGGTACATCATTATATAATTTCTATATAACACAGAATTTTTTTTTTTTTTGGGAAGGGCTATTTAAAAAGTATAATCCTACACCTTGTAATTATTACACCCATTTTATAACAGACAATTCTTATTGTTTATATACTCGTATCTAACACGATTTAAAAATTTTTTTTTGTTGGGGGCAGGGTAATAATCCTTTACCCTCCCTGTGTGCGCCACTAATATAAGTTATAACATGTACATACATCTCCGTCTTGGTAAAGTATATACTTACTGTGCGTAATATGTATGAGCGTTTAGGCCGCAGTTCATCGACTTTAAAGTTATATATTGTATTTATAGTGATATAGTTATAGACTGTAGCGTTATAAATATTATAATGTTATTGACTTGCCGTTACGAGGTGTATTGTGTCAACGTGTGTGAATAAAACATCCATACGCGCGACTATACTTGTATATCGATTCCTTGCCAGAGTTTGGAGTTTCTCGTGGCGTCATCATGACAACTGGAATTTCACGAACAAAACGTTATCGTGGATAAAAATTTGTTTTTTGTTTTCTACGTAATTTTTATTTAACTATATCTGTTACGTGCAATTGAATAATAAGTTTATAATTGATAATATAAAATAAAATATAGACAAGAAAAACAGAGTTAAGTCATCTCTCAGTGAAGATATTTCGTCGTGTACCGAGTTTACATACATTAAAAAAAATTTACATTTTGTTGATATTTAGATAATCAGGCCGGGACACAACTACTCTCTTTTTAGTTCTTCTTTTGTGTGTTGCTTTGGTAAATCGTTATATTCACAACCGGATAAGTAATTATAAAATTTAATGTAATACATATATTTATGTTTATACATAGTCGTTTGATAACCGCTTCATCATAATTTTCTAAAGTGAGCACGTTTATAAAATCATATCATAGCTGTAAAAATATCGAATAATCAATTAAAATAAATATTATATAAATTTAATTTTAAATTTATTTCGTATTAGGGCCCTTTCATACGCAGCCACTCGCAGCGCCACTTTTTGTGGCGCCACTCTGTGTATGATGGAAATAGCCGGGGAGATATGGGTGCTTTCGCACACGACCATAGCCACAAAAAGTGGCGCTGCAAACGGTGACGGTGGTTGCCTTCGCCGCAAAACGCGGCGTTTAAAAGTGGCGCTGCTCGTGTCAAAACATATTTTTAGATTGGACGTTTCACATGTAACTGCTGTGGCGCGTTTGCACGTTTGAAATTCCGGAAAGAAGCTCTTCAAATGTATTTTTTGACATACGAAAATATAAGAAAAATTTCTCATCATCTTCTTGTAAATCGTCAAAATAATGTATGGAATAGTCCTCGATTCGGTCTTTCTAAAAGTAATGGACGTACCCAGAATCTTCTTGGTCTATTTCTGTGATTTTTTTTTTCATCAATAGCATAGCTAACAGTAAGTCACTTTCCACGTCCATTTCGAGACTGATACAGTAAACTGAATGTAATACTCTCACATTCACAAAACTATCAACGCGCGTTCGTGGCGCAAAAAGTGGCGCTGCGAGTGGCTACGTGTGAAGGCGCCCTTAGAAAAAAAAATGTACCGAATTCTCTTATTAGGAAAAAAGTATTTGAGAAGAGGTTGACATCAGTCCGGTATTTCATTGGGTGATAACTGATAAGTGATAACGAAACATACCTACCTTATAATTAATTACAATGATCATTATTCTTTCGCGAATCGTGTAGAATCGTCGACAGTCTGTAAAATATATTTTATTCTACAGTAGGATTTTGTGTAAAAAATATGTCACACATTTGAGAAATTTGCTGAAAAGAATTTACGGTATAGTATATATATATATATATATATATTATTGCTCATTTTTCAGTATAGTTGAGCGTATACGGTTTTTTCGATGGTTACGGGACAGGGTTATAGGAGGACAGTGGCGTAATAATTAGGGGATATGAGTGTCGAATCTCCCTTTATGGCTTTTTTTTTATTAGTGGGATGGAATTTTGAAACAAAATATAAATGTTTCTGATCAAATTTTTACAATCAGATGATCAAAATCATTTAGCACTGTAAACAATTTGGTCGAAAAACGGACTGCCATGAAAGACGCGCGTTTGTATGTCGATAGATGGCGAATACGAGAAGGAGGAACGGTTTTGAAGGCGACGGCAAGCCTTGCAGGTATTAACTAAATTTTATGTTTATTATAATCGACTAAATCTATTAAGTCTATGCTGGCAGTTCATAAAAATGTGTCGCCGATATATCTCAAGGATTTACTCAACAAAATGGTTCCGAAACCAAAAATAATAGATCCGAAATACGAACTATAATTTTTCTATTAATATTATTTAAATGAACACAAATTTACTTTAAAAAAAAAATTTATATTTGTTCTTATGAAAAAATATTGATCCCCCGTGACCTAATCCTAAATAGGACGATAAGTATGTGTAGTAGTAACAGGAGGATAAGTGATGACTACTTGTCCATTGATGTTTATAAGTCCTACTTGAGATTCTGGGCTACTAATTGAGTAGGCGTGTTCACCTTTTTCTAAAGTGTATATTGTAATTCATAAGTTTCCTGCAACTCCAGGACAAAACGGTACATCAAGTTCTAAAATTTCACATCTTTTGTGCTATAGAATCAAAGGTATTTAAATTATTAAATGTTATAATTGACTCAATTATGAGTGAAACGGTCGTGTTTCAATCTTTTACAAATAATTCCGTTACATTTAATTTTCATACTATTTCAATACAAATTATCATTTTTTGACAAACACGTTTATAAAAGCATTCAATTCAATTTCAAATGAGTCACGAGAGATTATAATAATTATAAAAGTAATTTACAACTTCACGTTATTTGAGTTTGTAAATTATTAACTCTCTTCATATACTCTTATATTGTTACTTATTCTCATTATATTTATAAGTTTTTAGTTTTATAACTGTTACTAAATTAGGTTTTCGATATAGTATTTACTATCTTAAATCTAATAATGTTCGTTCGTTCATTTAAAAGCTTAAATTTATTATTTATCAATTATTATTAATATATATATATATATACACCCACACAAATAAAAGAAGAATAACTCTTAATATGGTTGTTACGTATTTAATCATCTAATTAATTCACGTGGAACTACACTTTTTAAAATTATTTATAATCTTTCAAACACTGAAACACATATTGTGGGTGGTCCTATTTGGCACACATACACCAAAATCACAAATTGTTTTCGCGCATTTTCGTAACTGTTGTGCACATATATTTTCTAATGAAATAACTCGATCGCGCACATATAATTATATATATATATATATTACATGCCCTGATGGCTGATACAAATTTATTTTATTTGATAGATATAATTTATTAACATTTTCCTTCTCACTTTCTACAGACTTAGGATTTAAATAAACTGCTCACCTTTAAGTTCTACTGGGTTTTAGATTTTTTCAACAGTGAAATAGTTTTGAGAAGTTTTTGGAAAAATGTTCTTTTCTTGCTGCGTACCTACATTGAATTACGTAATAAATGAATATCACTACGTTTCAAATTCAAATTACAATCTGATTTTAAATTAGACAATTCTTGTCTAATAATTTTACCGGGTTGTGTATGGAGTTCTTTTTCGGCTTTTTTTTTCTACTGAACTCCAAATAATTTCTTTCTTTATATTTCGTTTACAGTGTACTCACTGTATGATTTGTATGATCATTCGTTAATGCGAATAACTGCTGTACACTGATTGTTAACAACAGCTATCGCTTAACAATTTTTTTGTTAACGAAATGAAAAACCTGTTTTTAATACACGATATTTTGAAAATGTCAAATTATTGGTTGACACACAAATATCACTTATTATTTTATAATCTGTTGCGAAATCGTTGCTGTCGAAAAGTTCGTCCAAAACTAAAACAAGATCACGGATCACAGTCGCAACTATATATACTTATTAACCAATTACATTATATGTCAATACAATATATAATATTGTATTCGTATTTATGTGAGCTACATCGTAATCGTTAGTCGTTATACTTCCTTAGACAATGAAATCAAGTGGAGCGGTGTTTAGTAATTTACTGTAAACGATTAAATATTGATATTTCATTTGTGTATTATAATATTTAAAAAAAAAAAAAAAAAATAATGATGAGATCATTTGCCAGTTCAGTCGATTAAGCCAGTGAAACGAGTTTGTTAAATTAATTGGATCAACAGTTGGTTCATTTAAAAGTGTACTTTTATTTTATTTTTCGACACAATTTCAAACTATAATAATTATATCCTTAAAATGTCCACTTCAATTAAGTAACATATTAAACACTTATTTTATTCGCATAATAAGAAGAAAATAAAAATGGAATTATCTAACGGGATACATAATATATAATATAATGATATTAAAGTCGATGGTCCATGCAAATGTTTATATAATTAGGTATTTTGATTGGACTTTTATTTTTATACGTACTTACCTATAAAATATATTTCTGTATTTATGTGTTTTCTAAAAAAACCAATAAAATGTACGTGCGTCGACTAATTTATATGAAATAACGAGAATAAGTTCTCGAATTGAATATATAGTTATTTTCAAACGTGGTTGTCAAAAACAACGAACCACTCCGCACACGGTGAAAATTTAAAATGGGTTTCATTATATAGGTACTTTCGTTTATTTTAATTGTGATATTTATTTTTGCACAGACTTCAACGGAAAGGCAATTCGAACACATTTCCAATTATCTCCGTATAGCGCGTTTGATGTCAATAAAAACGGAATAATTATTTAAACGGTAACCGTGTGATTTTGTATTATTTCTGACTGCGGTCTCGCTCAGAATTCGCTGTATACGAACGTATATAAAATTATATTTACAATTTATGCGGATACGCAATTTAAATTCATTTTGAAATAATGACAGTAGCGATATTTTCATCCCGTACACAGTTATTATTATTATCGAGATTAGTTGTATTAAATATTTTAGTCTCTACAATATTCATTTCGTATCGATGAAATATTCCGGAAAAAGGAATGCGATTCGGAAAAAAAAAATCTTTTGCGCACACTCGAACAAATTACGTTCGGGATAAGTTTTATTACAACAGCAATTTTATTACTTCGTTAATGCGTGTTGTACAGGCGTTTATATATTGTGTTCTATCGACTACGGAATAAATGTTTACTTTAAATTTGTTTCGAATAAAGATTCACCTTCTTTTTTTTTTTTTAACACCTTATTCGAACCGAATAGAAATAAAAAAATAAAATACGCCATCGCGTTAATGTTCGGTACAAACTGTAGTTTTATAGACCGTAACAATGTTTAGGTAGAGATAAAATAAAATAAAACAGAAAAAAAACAGCGCTTTTTTCCACGTGTCGTATAAATATTAAAAGCGAAGACAATGATTTGTATGACTAAAATTAATGTTTTTTTTTCTTTTATTTAATCTGTAATGCGCACGTATGCGTCCAATATGGTAAAACCAAAATATTATATTATAGGATTTAGTTTTTTTTTTTTTAAATATATTTAAATTGTTTTGAGGAATTTTCGTATGGACACGCGTTGTGCACTGACACGGGTCACTGTTGATATTTATACGTGTTTGAAAAAAAAATAGTAAAATTTTTGGTTTCACCATTGTCTTAGACGTGTCGGATTGAAAAATATAGTTTTTTATATATAGTCACTGGCGACTGTGTGTTCTCTTCGGTCGATATTTTACATCTATATGATTTTTTTTTTCTATCATTATAAATTGCGCATACATTTCAAATTAATTATTCTACAGATATATCTATGATAAATTTGTTATACGCGTATTACGATACGTTTACCTGCGGGGTGAAGAGCAGGTGAATATACGCACGAATCGGGCAACGTAAAATTGATTAAAATGGAAAATTTAATGTGTATTTTTTATTATTTCGCTGAACACCCGGGTTAATACTGTTGATGTACCTGTGTATTATGTTTTAAGTGAGGCGTTGATGAAATAATTTTATAAAATAGTATAGATATTATACGCTCGTTAAATCGAAAATTATTCCGAATTAAAATAAATTAGACAAGTACGTTTTGCAAACGAGGATTTAATCAGACGTTTCGAATTTGTTTTTTACGTTTATAATATTCCAATACGAATTTCTATTCGAATAATATAAATTGACGTTAAGAGATTCATCATCCGTCGGAGTAATATAATATATACGCATAATGGAAAAGTAATCGGTTGAAGCGCGTATTTCTGTACCGAGACGACTTTTACGCAGTATTAACTTTATTTTATATACTCGTACAGAGTACATGACGTTGCGTCGAGCAAATTATTACAAAGAGGAGAAATAAAACGGTTTTTATATCGAATTTATATTTAACATTTTTCAAACAACCGTTCTTATTAGTAATAAATGGTCTTTTTGCTTGCCGGCTCCAGCTGCTATATATATTACGTATATATATAAATTACTAAACTTTTTTTTTGTTTTGTTTTCGAAACGGCGTAAAAAGTATGTGTAGCGGAGTTTGCGAGAAAAAAAAATGAAAAGAATGAATAATGGGAAAAAATATAATAATTGAATTTTATAAAATAATATAAATATATTGTGTATTATGTATACGCGTTATGCTTACTCGACTCTCCGTAATTCGAGAATAAAACGGGAATTTGATTTTGTTAGATGCATATAATATTATAAAACGTGTTGATGATATACCGTAATATATTATATAGGCCGTAGCGAGTGATTTATTATATTGTACTGTATATTATAATAATGTTTCGTGTCGTCTACTGGAATTATTCTTTTATATTTAACGCGCCCGACAGCTAAAACTCTGTGTTTGCGAAACGATACGCAATACAGAAACGCGCACCAAACATCCGTCGACGGGAAGTATATGATGTACACGGGCGGAGTGTGTTTGGATACGTATAAATTTCAATTTTATCACCGTCGTATAATGTTTTGATAGTAAAATACTATAATTTATTATTACTATACGTATGTCATCGTATACGGCATTAAACGGTTAAAAAAACGAGTATTTTGAACAAAACTAGAGAATATGCAGAGTTTTTTGTGTGCTTCAGAGTACATTATACAAGATATACATTATTGTACGCTACGTGTTTTTAACACGGGCAAAGTGGCAACTAATTTCTGGCCCGGAGGAAAAAATTCGTTTAGGTTAGGTTAGGTTTTAGTTTTTCTAATAATACAAACACTCAATTTTTTTTCCGCCGGGCTCGAAAATATTACATTTCTAATATTAAAATATTAAATATAATATAAATTATTTAAGGCACTTCTATGAAAATTTACAATGAACTCTATAAAATGTATAAACGATATAATGCAAAACAATAATATAAAACATTTTATTAATTCAATCTTAAAATACATGAAAAATGTATTATCGACAGCATTTATAACAATTATTTAGATAATATGCATTTCAGATTTCTCGTACCTACTGTATTCATTACGATTTCATTATCCAGTTCCATAGAATATATATATATTTTTTCTATTGCTATCATCATAAACGACTGTAAACGTTCATTAGTCATTGAATTTCGTCATCTACTTTTTTAGTATCCACGTAAACCCGTCGTTACTCGTCTGACGATATTTTTTATAAAGTTGTTATTAATGCTAAAATTACATTATTATATCGTTCAGCGTCCGGCGTTGAAACCGTTGATGTCTATAAATGACCGAATATTTGATGAAAAATGTCGATCATTAACATATAGTAGTTTACCCGAGTGAAATTCATTTAATACAAACAAATTGTCAATGGATTCGTATAAAAATGTAGGTCCGGGCCGCCGGAGCATAAAACGATTCAGGCCATCTGCTGGAAAATTCCACGCACTCCGCCCTTGTAGTTGTTTTTTTAATTCGCAAGGCTTTATTTATTCTCGTTTTTCACGATTTTTATACGTACCTATATGGTAAAAATTGTTGTACGAAATAATCGCACGATTCATTTATACGAATTTAATATAGATGACTTTGCAATGGTTAGGCAATTGCTCGTTGCACTCGAGTGAAATCACTATAAAATCGTTTCGCGGTTCAATTCTCGCGGATAATTTATGTAATAATCGTGTTACATATTAATATATTATTATGTATTAACGATAAAACAGTTTATGTCATTTGTAAGCGTAGGTATTTACAGCTGTTTATATCTCGTTCTGGATAAAACGAATTATCGCATCCTCATCTGTAAATCTCGGCGGAACAATATAATTATAATATTAGTAATAATATAATTTAATGATATAATTTATTTTTACTTTTTTTCCGGAAGGTGAAAATACATTTAAATTGTGTATAGACCACTATATAATATATTCAGCTATTATAGTATAGCGGTTCCGCCTCGTTTACATATTTCCTCTGAAATCCGCGTTTGCCGTTTCACGTTTTAATCATATAATATTTCTCTTCCTTTCTCGATTTCCCGGACATTTCGCTTTCCTTTAATGTACCTAACGTATCCAGCACAAAACGGCAATATAATTTACGTCGTTTTCATCTCCGCGCGCGATTGAAATAAAATATATATATATAGGTACTCTCTTTGTATTCGTACGCGTTTGACGTTCCGGGCCCGGCAAAGAAGTTTTAAACGCGCCAATTCGTTAATAATAATTTGTAAAGGATTTTTTTATTTATTTTTGAATATTATACATTTCTATAAGAAGGAGAAGAATAAGAAAACTTTTTAATTGTTTTTATATCGCGTACCAAATAAATTAATTTTTTTTCTCTGCAGAGCGTCTCTTTAATACGGCTGTGTAAATTGTATATAGTTTAGTAAGTTATTATTTTTATCTTTTCCTTGTTTTTTAATCGGTCCGCGCCGAGCGTCGGATCGCGTTTCCTGTACATTTTTATACACGCGCAGTTATTGAAATATTATTCGAGTTTAATTTTTATTAAAAATCATAAGAATTCGGGTCGTTTAATCTGTAACGGGGCTGTTTAATTATAAAAATAAATAGGTATATATTAAACGCAAGAAGATTTTATCTTTAAATTTATTTATTTTTAACTGTTCCAATAAGGCTGAAAGGTAAGTTCTACAAGAGTGTAGTGAGACCAACTGTGTTGTACGGTTCAGAGCGTTGGGCAGTGGACGAGAAAATAGAGCAGAAAATGAGTGTAGCAGAGATTAGAATGCTCAGATGAATGAGTGAGGTGACGAGAGAGAGGATAGGATAAGAAATGAATTTGTGAGAGGAAGCATGGGAGTAGTGTCGATAGTGGAGAAGATGAGAGAGAATAGACTTAGGCGGTTTGGTCGTGTTATGAGAAGAGAAGATTCGGAAGCGGTAAGAACGATTATGGAAATGAATGTTGAAGGAAGAAGAGGAAGAAGAAGTGGTTGAATGCGATTGAGTGTGATATGAGGACTGCTGGTGTGTGCGTGGAAAATGTGGGAAATCGGGTCAAGTGGAAGTTTAGGACGATTGACAAAGGTGGCCGACTCCAAGTAGTTGGGATAGAGGCGAGGAAGAAGAAGAAGTGAACTATACGAGAAGAAAAAAAAATCAAAAGATTAAATGTTTTCAAATTTAATTCTAAGCCGTTTGATCGTACAGTCAAAAGTGTAATTATTTACCACCGGCATTCTGTGTTCCAATAAAGTTAAAAATACAAACACTATTTCCAACAGCAGAGGCGTGAATAATAATAATAATAATATTGTAAGCAAATTAAAATTTATTTTTCAATGTGAAAATTAACCTATTCAAATACACAATTTCAAATAAAAACAAAAAAAATAAATATATATATATAAACTATACAATTTTAAACCGTTTTTGAAGCGAGCAAAGTCCAACATCCGTATTAATATCGCATAGTACGTATGTATCTGAGAACAATATTTTAGAGGCTCATTTTTTTTCGTGATAACTCAAAAATTTGTACGTTACGCCACCGATTACACGCATATCATCAGGACTGGATTAAGATAAAATCTTACAGTAGGCATAATTTTTCAGGCACCTTTAAATGCTACTTACTTTGTTACCTAATTAAACGAATTTCTTTGCCCACGTGCCACATAAATGTACCTTTTGTACCCATATATGTTGTCAAAGTATTTAGAAGTTAAAATAATGTACGACAACATTTTTAAAAATTTACAATATATAATTTGTAAACAATTTTTTTTACCGAGCTTTTGCTGTGACAAAATCATTAATTAACGAATCCGTATTAAAGGATTTTAAAAGATCTGCTTCGATGTTTAATAAAGCTAATGCATTGAGAAGTTCATTTGTCATTGTCGGTCTCGTGTAATTTTTTTACTCTTTTTAGAACGGAAAACGAACGCTTCCCGGTACAATTCGCTACGGCAGTACACAGATACTATTTCTAAACTTGGAAAAACTTCTTCTAAAGTTTCGTCTTTGATCACTTTTGACATAAGATACGCTGGCGACATATCACGGTTTTCTAATAGAATTTTTTGTCTTAAAATTAATTCTCTAAAGTGTAAACATTCAGCTTCAAGTGGCATAATATGGAACTTTCTACATATACTCGTATCATTTGGAAATTTCCTAGCTAATATTTACGACAGGTTTGTTTTATATCGTGATAACACTACGGATCTTTGTATAATGTTGGAATACAACCATACGTTTCAAGAAAAAAAATGCCCATTCCCCGTTCGATATTCGTGGCGCTCTAGAAAATTGCTTATTTTGCCTATACGTTAATCCATGCCTGCGATATTTAATATTTGAAATTTACACATATTATTTATTGCTCAGGCGTTCACACTTATGATTTTACCATACATATCAGTTATTCAGTGTTGACCAAACGGTTCTCGTTTAATATAAATTTTATTATCATTTCCAAAGTGGTACACGCTTCAAGTATTTGGCGCGCACATGCCATAATATCTGTTATTGGTATTTTTACTGCCTCGTTTTATTTCGCACGGATCGTGCGTAGGTATCACGTATAAACTCCAGTCTCCAGTCACTGCCGAGTTTTATTTCCAGTTGTTTATGTAAGGGGATTTCACGCGAGCTGGTCTTTTACGGTTTGTAATGTATATAATAAAACCGTCGTCGTGTAACTTTTGATATGGCGACGGATGTATGCTTTGTAATAATATGTACTTATCTATGTAATACGTATATATTATACTATCTTGAAATGGCGTGTTTCCGCTAACACGTCAATAATAAATTTCCATTGAAACTTATATCACGATTTGCGTTATGAAAATAATCGGATTGGAAATCCGTTAAATTTTTGTCAATTCCCAATAACACCCGAATATATTTAAAACAAATCGTTCGTTATTTTTATTTTTCGAAATTCCGACGATATAATTCGTTTTTGAACGCTCGTTTTGCTTGATTATTATATTAATATGCAGGGAATATAATAATCTATCGAGCAATGGCTTTGTGATCGATCGTCGCCGGCGCACACGGTGCGACTGTATTTTGGGACTAAAGTTACAAACCAGTTGAGCGCGCAACTGTTTTTGTGACCACGGGTGCGTATAACTTTATGCCTTTATGGATCCGTACACGAGATTAGTTCGCAATCAATTTCGGTTGTATGCGATCATTTTCCCGTGGTCTCTGCTGCAGTCGCGTTGCTCTTTTAAGTCGCACCGAATCACGTGCTTTTTTTTGGTCGACTGTTTAACCGATTGCTCGATAACAGATAACACCAACCGATTCGCAATCGGTCTTGTCCGTGTGCGGACAGAAGTTTCTTTCTGGTCGTAAACTAGTTTCGCGCTCAACTGGTTTGCAACTTTAGTCCAAAAATACTTGCACCGTGTGCGATCAGCGCTGTGTGGGCCTAATGCAGTGTTTTCCAATCGCGGTGTGCCGTGAGATCACGTCCGCGGGTGTTCCGGGAAATGTTGCGTGATTATTATCGATAATAAACATTTTAAGCAAGGTGGATTGATCAACGTCAATATATTCTCTTCTTATCGGCAATCACCTGACTCGTATTATTTCGGTAAAATATATTGTAATAAAAATTATTATAACTATAAAGATCTCGGAAGAGGACGCGTTGAGAGGGTGTGCTTGGCAAACCGTTCGATCCCGTAGGGAACTTATAACGAAATAGGGAAACGGGCCCAAATTTCTCACTAGATTTTTATGGTGTAACGTGTAACTGTTTTTCCGTATCGATATGAATTTAATATTTGTAATAAAACGCACCATTTTGAGTTATATTCTCTAGTCACTTACCGATATACCATTAATTCGGTATTTAAAAGCCTAATATTAATAAAAATAAATATCAGTCAGCGTCAATAGTGTGCCACGGCTAAATATAATGGGTGATAAAATGTGGTGATTTTGTTACAATCGATAAAATATATTCGATAAAAAAAACGTTCTATTCAATTATACACAGTAAAATAATAAATATTATTATATATATATATATATATTATATTGCAGGAATCACGCGATTCGAACGGTTTTAAAACCCGATTACGCGTCATATCGATTTCGGAACGCTTCAATATTGGTACGTGTCAAATTTCGTTTTGGACATAATCGTGGTGATAGAATATTATTGATGGATTCGAAAAATCGATAAACCACTACCAAATAATAACGAGACATTATATTATAGGCGAATCTACGGAGTGTGCCAAGGCACACCCTAAAGTAAAAATAAAAATGTATTATACAGTAGGTTATAGTATTGGTTAGTAAACAAGTGTTGGATACTTAAAATATTTTGACTTTAGTGTATGGAAGAAAATTATGAGCCAAAAAAAAAAACGCATAAAACGGGTGAATTTGTTTATAGCCTCCCCTCTATTTTATAAGAAAAATAACTACAAAAAAGGCCGAGCACACTCAAGCGTAAAACTCTGTGTTCGCCTATATATTATATATAGTTATATAGATTATATATATATATATATATATATACAGATGACGCCTGTAAGTCTGTATAATATGATATTTAATCGCGCGCTGCAGGGTTTTTATAATTATTTGTTTTATTAATATATTATACGCTCGTATGATGTTTGCCGGGAGTAAATACCGATTGCCGGCGAAGGGCGTGCTCGATACGCGTGCGCGGCACAACACGCGCCTGCGGCTTGTAAAACTGCGATTCGCGCTACTGTGTTCAGTGTTGTGCTTGGCGTGTGCGTATAATATACCTTATGTTACACGAGCATTTTTTCCATCATTCTGTTTGTTCAACGGTGATTTTGCACATAAACTATTATTTATATCGCCGTATAAAATATTACCTATATAAAACAATAGATACGCACTACAATAACGAGTGATCGAAGTGAATCAAAATAAGTGGGGGGGGAGGGGATGGAAGCAGTGTCGTCATTTCAAGTTTTGAAAGGGAGGGGGGAAGTCGTGAACGGTCCATATTGTTGAAAAATAAGCAAAAAAAAAAAAAATAGTCTTTTTTTTTAACAAACGGCTCTAACACCGGACCACTGTCAACGAGGGGAACAAATACCCACCCGGCTCCCCTCGAGTAACGTCACTAGATGGAAGTAATCCGGTTATAATTCCTGAATTTTTTGTTTTCGTAGAAATATGATGAGATGTATGCTTTTTTACTCGTACAACTAGGGACTCGTTCCGTTTATTTGTACAACAACTACAAATTAAAAAAAGATAACAATAGATTTTTAAAAATCCAAAAGGGATGAATAATAATTTTTAACGAAATAAGTGGGGTCATGGAATATGTTATCTAAAAGAAGTGGGGAGATAGCAGCCCCCATATCCTCCACACTTCGACTATTATTGATAATAACGAGTATGTGTATATTTATATATAATTTGTTTAATTCGATTAAACGTTATATGACCGTGTAAACATCCGAAATGCAGTGTGTTTTCTTTTTATAGAAAATAATAATTTATCCGCGGAACACGTCGTACCAGAAAGCGAGAAAAAATATCGAATTTCAGTGTCTATATACTCGACACTCGTATATAAGACTATATGCATCGAATAAGCGTTCCGAGTGTGACATAAATAAATAAAATTTTCTTCCCACACACACACACACAAATATATCACCCAACTAACCCATTTATATGATCTCGTTTTTAACGCAACTGTAAGATTTTAAAAATTTTTTATCGACAAACACGTTGTACACAATTTATATAATATGCGTCCGGAAATTCTCGTTTCTTATAATAATTAACAAATCAATACAATCGACGGTATTACGACGTATACACGTTTAATTTTTTTGTTTTTCTATCCGGAGGTTGTTTTATAACAAATGTTTTCTCCGCGTTTCCCTGCTGTTGTTTGCCGTGTCCTACTGTCCTTCGAGGAAAGATTTGTTCCTTGTTGAAAGTGACTCCCACATTCTTCATTATTTGGCTGATCTGTCTCGTTCCGGGCCTTCCGTTTTATCTTCTTCCGTCCATCATTCCTTCAGTTATTAAGTCGTGCAATTCGTTACCATGACTCAGTGCGTGCTCTATCTATGATCAGACATTTTTTTTTTTTAGAGTATCAATGTTCGTTTTTTTTCTATCGAGATTAAGACATATTCATTTGTTCATATTTCAGTCCGACTCGTTCTTTATACGTCGTTTTTCTCCAACGCCGCATTTTCAGAACCTCCAGCATAATATCCTTTTCTCTTTTATTTACTATCCAGATCTCGCAGCCGTATAAAGACACGCTTCAGACATACGTTTTTATTACTCTCTTTTTACGGTATTCACGTTAATGTTTTTTGCTGTTATAGTAAAATTTAACTTCTTTTTAAGGGAAAATGTACCATTCGCTTGTATACCATATTCTGCTATCGATTTCTTTTGTAGACTTTCCATTGTCTGTTATAATAATTATTATTTTATTCATTAGACGCGCGTATTGTAAAAATTATATTATCTGCAATCTGCAAACAACAGTATAATACGTAATATTTCTATTATATTTTATGTTATTTTTCGTATACTATTATATTAGCTATTGGCGACTGTATGTTTTCTATTATTTATGAGCACCTACATTATATTAGGCGCTTTTACAATATTAAATTCAATGGTCCGTATTTACGACCATACAACACCGCCTGTCACTAAATTAGTGGAACTCAACACGCAGCTCAACCTAACCAGCTTGTTATAATGCGTGTCAGTACTACGCTGTTCGGATTTATTACGATATTATACCGTTCGCTTATTATACCGTTATAATTTATAATAATAATACATAAATACAATATTTTTATAATAATTCGGCCGGAAAGAGGCTGGGAGAAATCGATTTTCTATAAACGCGCACCACAGATTCACGTTCACGCATATTTATACAGTAATTATGTATAATACCTATATTGTAGAATTATTATACATATAAATATTTTTTGCTTACCCGTAGGCTGTTCTATACAATTCCATTTCTCCATTATAATCGATTGCTCGCCTTTTCTTTTAGCTGTTTAAAAGTTTTGATTCTCGCGTCGTTTTTAATTTGTCCCGTACACGTGTATGATTTACGTGGACGCCCCGCGGTTCTCTTTCCTTCAATCATGCCCTCTATAATTGTATTTTGCAGTTTTCCCGAACGTCTCAGAGCATGTCCAACAATTTTCCAACGTCTTGCTCTAACCGCATCAATGAACGCACGTTTTTCTAAATACGAGTAGGTATATATCTTCGTTTGTTTTCCACTTTATTCGACTTATCTTTTCTAAACACATATACACACACACACACACACACACGCGTTTCAAACGCTCTTCTTTTCAACACAATATTATAATATTGTCCGTTTTGATTTACTTAGCCTGTATACATGTATGCACATAATATAATGTCCCACGTAGTAATATAATGGAAAACCAGCTTGTTTGCCTGCAGGTTACCCGTTTCGAATCTAATCACGGGTTTGTGTACACGACGCTTGTGTACATGCGCGTAAATGATGTAAAAAAAGGTTTTTATATTCTTTCGGTGGCGCGACGGTAATGGTAGCTAAGTTTTTATAGTTTTCATTCAACCTTCGAGTGTATCACATTAAACACACTGCGCACATATACAAACACTTGCACATTATGTATACATCGAAATTATAGCACAAGCCTTTATAATGATACACTATATAAAGGCTTGTGGGGAGATGTTTAATTGAGTGTTAAACGAAATTTTCGACGAGTTTCCAAACACCGAATATTTCTTGAAAAACGTATACGAACGTTGCTCGTAATTTTAGCGCCTTCGAGTTCGCTGAAGCACCTGTACGATACATTATGCGTCTTTTATACGGTACTACGAAATCGTTCTTATTATTTCTGCGCCGTGTTAAAGAGTCCCCGAGAGCATATAATTATCACTATAAATTGCTTGCAAAACATACCTATATAGAAAACGTTTCGCGTGTTTCGTTTCACACATTTTTTTTTTTTTATAAACGTTGAAACAATTTGTTCACATTTCTAAACGCATAACGACAATATTCAAATTTTCACGTTGAATTTTCAATTCGTATATTTTACGAGTGATATTTCGGTTTTTAGATTCTCAACGAAACGAGGAATATTGGTGTTTTATTTATTTTTTCTGTGTACAAATTTTCGGCTAGAAACAACGCTCGGATGATCTACGTTCCGGTAACAAATCGTATTTGGTCGGCACTTCACTTGAAACGTTTTAATCGATTTTCTCAGTAGATTCCTTGTGCGCAATTCAAGACCACCCCATTATCGGTATTATCGTATGTTTACGACTCAAATCAGTTACGGACGATAGGGATATTTTAATTGAAAAAAAAAGACACACATTCAATTCCAATTACGTTTTTTGAACAGGCCTGTATGCAAATCCTCCTATTTTTCACAAGTTTAGTATAGGTATTTCATAATATAAAATATGTATTTAAGCGACAAAATATAATCGAAAATAATAACAAATTTTAATCAACTTTATTGTTTATTAAAAATTAACATTAATTTTAAAAAAAGTATTTAAAAAAAGTATAAAATAAGATATTCTAATTCCAAAGGGGGAAGGCCCGATCCACCTTTCTCTCCCCCTCCAGATATCCGCCACTGCCGCGTAATATAATATTTCTACAAATTATTATTATTGTATTACGTCATTTAGTCGATGATGACAATAACAATAATAATAATAATAATAATAATAATAATAATAATAATAATAATAATAATAATAATAATAATAATAATAATAATAATAATAATAATAATAATAATAATAATAATAATAATAATAATAATAATAATAATAATAATAATAATAATAATAATAATAATAATAATAATAATAATAATAATAATAATAATAATAATAATAATAATAATAATAATAATAATAATAATAATAATAATAATAATAATAATAATAATAATAATAATAATAATAATAATAATAATAATAATAATAATAATAATAATAATAATAATAATAATAATAATAATATAATATTAATAATTAATAATAATAATAATAATAATAATAATAATAATATTTTCAATAAAACTCTATTTTGTTTTGTTTACACCGCGTTTGTTTGTTTTTCGCAGGAAAGAAATCACGTAGCCGGTGGCAGCGACGGCGGGCTCGCGCGCTGCTAGTGGCCGGCCGCAGCGGTATATCGTTGGCTGCAGCGTGGACGATGGAGACGCGAATAATAGTAATGGCGGCCGTGCTGCAGCAATGAACGCGCTCGCGGCTCGGGCTGCGCTGTCGGCACTGTACACCGCATCGACGTCATCGTCCAGGGCGACGGGCAACAATGCGTGGACAACGGTGGCTTCGGCGGCGGCCGCGGCCGCGGCGAACACGACGGTCGCGGCGGCGGCGGCGGCGGTGCCGATCGACGGCAGCGGCGGCGGCGGCGGTGTCGGCGTCGGCAGCGGCGGCGGCGGTGGCGGCGGCGGCGGCGGCGGCGGCGTCGTGATGCCCAGGTTCACGCTGTCCCAGACCGTGTTCATCGCACTGGTGTCCGGCATGCTCAGCTTCGTCACCGTGTCCGGCAACATAATGGTCATGGTGTCGTTCAAGATCGACAAGCAGCTGCAGAACATCAGCAACTACTTCTTGTTCAGCCTGGCCTTGGCCGACTTTTTCATCGGCCTCATATCCATGCCGCTGTTCACGGTGTACACCATACTCGGTTACTGGCCGTTCGGCCGGCACGTGTGCGACGGCTGGCTGGCTCTCGACTACTTGGCCAGCAACGCTTCCGTGCTCAACCTGCTGCTGATCAGCTTCGATCGGTACTTGTCGGTCACCAGGCCGCTGACGTACAGGGCCAAGCGGACCAAGGGCAAAGCGCTGCTGTTCATATGTGAGTATACTTCTTTTCTTTGGTTTCCCGCCTGCCATCGAGTACATTAATAGTACCGGTCTATAAGTTAAATGAATACTTAATAATAGCGGCCCCTCATCGATCTCCAATGTGGATAATCCTACATGTATATAATGAAATCGAGTCTTTTTTTTGTTTTTAACAAATCCTTGGTTCGTAGTGTAAGAGTGGAAAACACATTGTCCACAGTCCGCAACATTGAAGCTGGTAGTGCCTATCAGGGCTCGTGTCTCGCTCCAACTCTGTCATTTTTAATAACGACATTCGACGGTGATAGAAAGGACGGGGGTCGCGCTATTCGTAGATGATACATACTCTCTTTCAAAAAACCATAACATAACTAAAATTCAGCTGCAGAGACAGCTCGATATGGTAGTTGAACGGTTCAAAAAGCGCAGGTTCAAACCTAATCGGCCTAAGAATTGTAACAGGAGCACCGAAGTACGTGAAGAACGACGAACACTTCTAAGACAGTCTGGCACAACTTATTTAGAATATACTACATTAAAAATCAGGCCAAATCATTATTTTACCAGTCTCGGGGTATGCGCATATTCGCCGCGAGCTAGGTTGTTCTGATCAACCAATTACGACGAATCGTCGTAAAATCCTTTTTAAATCACATGGATCCATAGTCAGTAAAATCACTCGGCTTTTAAATTGTTTATCAGTAAAGCTTTGGCTTGACATAGTTTTACAGGCCTGATTGCCGGCCTACGAAACAAAGCAAAAACTCTGTTGTGGTAATTATTTATTACACTAATGTTAAATACGTACTGAAGTGATTTAAATAGAACCTGAAATTACACTATGGGCTCGGATTCAGAGTACCCCCACCCCTATATACGCCATTGCCGGGGACCATATAACTAACGCCCCAAAACGAATTTCTCTCCCTGTCGACTGCTGTTGTTGCGAATCGGGTTCCACTTTTTCACGTCATGTTCAACGCGAAATCTTCTCTGCGTAGACACTGTCTTCTTATCGGCGGTCGCTTACCGTTGTATAATAGGCTCTACGCGAGTTTACATTATATAACGCAATGGTTTTCAACCTGTTTGTTTAACCAAGTACTCGTTCGCACATCGCACATTCTCTACGTCTTTCATAGAATTTTCGTAGCACACCGGTATCTCGCAGTGTTCGAATTAATCGCGTAATTATTGTATTTTCACAATAAATTCGTTTATATTTCATCTCTTGGTACGAGATGAGAGACATTAGGTATAGCTATATATATTGTGTTTGATGCGCGTTACGCGTATATTTCGGTTCACGGACGAATTGCTGTCAGACATATGAGATGAAAATCCTCGTTCACGGGGATATAAATGCCGAGAAAACGGTAAATGTAGTAGTTTAGATATATTTTTGGATATTTTGCAGAGGATTAATTGTTATTGACGTCCGTCTCTTTGAATTTATTATCAGTTAGTATTATCGTCAGTTTTAAGTGAACATTCTCTTTTTCAACGAGTTCTATAAACCAAATCAAGCTGCCAATCGAATATGGTATCTACCATTACCTTTTTGATGTCCCGAGTGCGTCCGGCAAAAGGTATCACCCGAGTGCGTTCTAAGAAAAAGGTCATTTAGTTTGCGTAGCCCGAATGCGTCCCAAGAAAAAAAGGTAGTTTTTCTGGGAGTAGCCGAATTGGTTCCCGTTTGGAAATGGGTCTAATTTGTGTATATATATATATATATATATATATATATATATATATATACAAATCGAAATATCACATCATTTTCGCTCATTTTCGCCCGATTTGGCTGTCAACCAAAAATTAAGGTAGGCATGGTTAAAAATGTGTGGTAGTAAGCGTATAAAAGTATAATACTCCCATATCGGGGCTAAACATTCACAATTTTGTTTGCTGTTTAAGTGTTAACCAATTTCGGTTGATTATTTAAAGAAATTACATGAAATCTTTATAATGTGAAAAATAATTTTTAAAAATCAATGTGTGTCTGGCACATTTTTACTCATTTACCATTGATTACAATATATAGTCGATGACGTTATACTAAGGATGATAGTACCTATTAAGTATGTAAAAATGGGAAGGCAAATAAAAAACTATAACAGTAAAAATAGTAGGTACTTGCATTTTATTAAATTCGAGAAACTCACTATGTCATTTACTTATATATGTGCGTACTATATACTATACTGTATACATAGGAACCAATTCGGCCAAACGGGAACCAATTCGGTCAACACCTGAATATTAATGAGTTTCAAACGGGAATCAATTCGGACACTGCGATTTAGACCCGGGAACCAATTCGGCATCACCCGTTTTTCTAATGCAGTCCGTATGCGTCCCAGTTAATTTAGAGTTACCCAGGGTGCATGAGTTTTTATATACGCTTTAGAACTTTTTAAAGAACGATTCCATCTTTGTACATCATTTTTTAATAATTTGTGATATCTTATATATATGCTATCCCATCATATGTTCTGGCAATGCCATTATAACAATTAAACAAAACGGCCGTAAATAAACACTGGTAAATTATAACGGACGGGCAGTTATTATTAATCTCAACGGTGTTGGGCGACTGAAACTCAGTCAGCGATGATTGAAGCACAATGGTGATTTCCCTCGACGGATTATTTTAAGTCGTACCTGGAAATATAACGGACGCACTCGGGCTGTTCAATATAAAATCGATAAATTATAGCGGACGCGCTCGGGCTATGAAAAAGGTAAAAATTTTAAACGGGACGCACTCGGGAAACTCGGACGTGCTAGCAGTACGGAATGTACTGCGATATGCAAACCTGTAGTGGAATAACGCGTGTAAACAATATATACGTACACTGCAGTGTTATATAGGAACGTCACGGTCTACACTCTACACGAATTCTAAATATTATAATCAATACGTCGAGTATGTCGAGGGTAACATCCGAAGACCGGGGCTAATGTCAATTTTTAATCCGATTATGACATAATCCATTTTTATAAAACGTCTAAAGAGAGAGAGAGAGAGAGAGAGAGAGATTTAATTCGAAAATTTTTTTTATCGTCTATAAAACCGCGGATAAATATAATATATAATAGTCGGTCTCCCGAAACACTACGCCGGAGTGAACCGTAACGTATAATATATGGTATGATATCGCCTCTAAGCAGTATATCGTATATGTAATATTTACTATGGAAAATATATTTATTTTTTTTTTTGCACCTTCCCTTTCTTAAGTCCCAGACTCACTAAATTTTTTAATGCATATAAATCCGTTACCTATGGGTAGTATTACACGCACCCGCGCGTTTCGGTGTTTGGTTAGGATTTTATAGGCCACCGCGTATGTACATAAAATAATATACTTAAGCATGCCGCATAGGTGAGCCTTGTGTTTTTGTACACGCACGTCGAAGTTTGTACGTATACAAATGTACGCAATAAAATATACCGAGGGACCGGAGAAAAAAGAGAAATTTTATATTTACTTCGTTTTCTTTTATCAGAGGCGCAGTTTTATTCGCATAAGCAAGTCATAGTGCCATATTATTACAACCATATATATATATACGTATTCCATTGCGAATAAAGCTCGTTTTTGCCATTTCTGACACGAAACCGTGAAGTAATATTTCGAGAAAAAAAAAATGATTTAAAAGACAACAGTATTATAACGTAGTACTTTCGTATGAGTATATATATATATATATATTATGACTTGTAATATTCTGTGTTGCGTACAAATATAATAATGTAATCGGCACGAGCGAATCTAGATATTTTAAAAATATTTATCGACATTTTTTTTTTCTATTTTATATTATTTTAAAAATAATTTATAATATGCGGTTTCGATATCGTTAAAGGAGTTGTATTTCGTTATGTGTACAACGTTCCATCGTCGTTTAGTAAAAAAAAAAAAAACATAAATAAAATATATTAATACCGCCTGTAACGGATTTCTTTTCAATCAATTACCTACTCAAAGAAAACTGTTTTTCGGCGACCTAACACTGATGTGCAGTAGCGTGCCCAGGAATTTTCAATGGGGGATGTTATAAGTAAATAGTAATAATACATTTTAATAAATTGTCATGGTAATACCAAAAACTCAAGTGTTTATGTTTCAAGCTCTCCAAAATCGTTTCTAGCTTATAATTGTGTACAATTGTAAATTGTTTTATAATCAAAATGAATTTAAATTATAACACACTAATAGGTGCCAAGTTGTTCAATTAACATAACATACGTTATGTATAGTAAATGTTTATTGTCATAAGTAATAACTTTTTGCTAATAACTAATAAAAAGTATTAAGTAATGGCTCTAAAACAGCTCTTATATTATCTAATAAGTTGTTTTCTGTAGGTCGGCAAAAAAGAAAATGGGGGATATAACCCCTAACCTTTCCCCCTGAGCACGCCACTGCTGACGTGTTTTTGTCGGGCCATGGGAGAAGTGATGATGCATCATCACTCTGATGTTCCTATGTTTATTTTGGGATTTAAAAGTCATAAGAAAATTCCAGTAACAATTTCATAATCTACTATACGTCAATATTACGATAATAATACAAAAATAGTTAGGTCGCCGGCGGACAAGTGGCGTACCTAGTAATGATTCAATATTTTTAAGGCGCCATTTGGGTTGCCGGCAGTCTTGATATTGGTCACACAAATGTGATAGACGCGTGCTCGTGAACGACGTTTACGTATGGTTTTCGTGCACCTAACCGTTTTTTGTTTTTACTGTTTACTTGTTTATTCGGTGTTTTTCTTTTCAGCATTATTAATACAAATTAATATCTAAAAGATATTAACATTTTTTTCAATCAAAAGTATAACTATTTTATTTTCATAGTATTAGTGAGTAAAAGACTAATATATAATAATTTAATTTTTTTCCATCATACATTTTAAATAGACATAAAGTATTTAAAAATAGTAGGATTTTTTTGATTTTTAAATATTCTTTTTTTCTCCTCTACGCCACGGTGTAATTTTTGAGTCTCGAATTCTAGGCCAAAGCAAAACATAATGCGTTGAATATAATGGGCATAGGCGCAATTTGGGGGCTTGGGTGTGCTTAGCACCCCCAGTCTTGAAATTAGCACCCCCAATTTTTTTTCGTATTTATTTAAGTTTTAGTAGTTATTATGTACACAATACGTACATAACAACAGTTTTGTTCTATGATATTATTTAAATGAATAATCGTGTGATGACTGAAAATATGTTGTCTTACAGACTGGTCAAAAAATTTAAAGAAAACAATTTAAATTCAGATGATTTTATAAATTTATAATATAATAATATGCTATTGATAAAATATATCAATTTGATCAATTCATATGTTACGTTTATTAATGAATGTGTAATTAAATAATAATATACTACACAAAGCATCATAGCCATTACTTAAATATGTAATTGTTTAATGGTCATTGAAGGGTTGCAGATATCGATAACTCTATAAAATAACATAAAAAATCGAAAGGCTTCAGCACCCCCAGTTTTTTCAGTGAAATTGCGCCCCTGATAATGGGTCATTTGAACAGCCGGCGCCCTAAGTGGCGTGGGAAAAATAATTCAATTTAGGTCGCCGGCAACCTAAAAAATGGCTCCATGATAATGTACCTGCGTTAGGTCGCCGGCTGGCTCGTGGCAACTAACGTGTTAAAATCGATTACGAAAAATGATGTGTGTTTTTTCCAATATACGTAATTCAAACGGCGTACAATGTACCCGTGCTCGTGAAAAAAATAACGTTACAGTCTGTATAAATTGTCTGTAATTGAAACTCGTTAACGTACACGTGTATTAATCATAATATCGCGTTCCGGTCATTTTCGGAAATATTTTTCGTATATAATTTACATATTGGTATACACAGAACAGTAATGGCGAACACGAAAAAAATTCGTTTGTACACGTTATTTATATGTAATTTAATAATTCGGTTGCACACGATACAGACCGTAAAATATTATCGCAGCGAGCGGGTGTCACTCATCCGACGTGCATAATACGGTCGGATTCGCGTAATGCGTGTATTGTGTTGCGTACAGCCACGGTTGCCGAATATGATGCCCGCGCAGACATCACGGTGATCAGGCAGCGCACTCCAAGTATAATCAAATAATATTTAAACGCTATTCGTGACTATATATCCGTAGCCAAGCAGTCGATAATCACCGCGGACCGTAATGAATAATGTCGCGTTGTTAAATCGATTAACGAACGGTCTGATAGACGGACGCATGGACAGCGTCCTATAATATGTAAATTGAAGGCTTAAGTACACTCCGCTGTAGGGTAGTTAGGACGTTTGATCGACATAATATTGTATTATGATACGACTTGACGAAGTCGATTCGATCATTCGTGTATTTTTTACAGTTCAAGCGTTACGTTTTATAGAGCTTTTCTCCAAATGCTGCAGTCCATCGTATGCAGTCTATCGTAGGTATACCTTGAGACTTTCACGCAGTGGTTTGTATGAGCCAGATGTCTAAAATTTTCGATTTTACGCGTATACCCGTTTACAAAATGTAAGATATAAAATTTAAAAAATATGAGTTTTGTCACTTATTAAACGTTTACATTTCATTTACAATATTTTATTTGATTTTTTTCTATCCTTCTTAGATAGAATATCTTAGATTTTCGTAGCGCTCTATCCTTCTTTCTCACGTCTCTCGACGACTCCGCATCTCGCGTAACCGACACGATCTCGCAAAATTAACCTTATATTCTCTACGCAATAAACGTTCACTTTCTTACAATTAAATTCTTTTTATTGTTGTTAGTATTTTGAATATGTAATATTATAATAATGTATATTGTAATATATATGTAATAATAATGTAATATATGATACGGCTCAAGGGGGGTGTCATATCCCCAAACACCCCCCTTGTATACGCCAATAAAATAATAAAAAAATATAAAATAGTATTACATAATATGATATTATGTAATACTATTTTATATAGTTTTATTTTTTTGTACAATACAATATCAACTTGAAACTCATTTATATTATATTTTTAATAACAATTCTTTGTACAATAATTGTATACAATCCGTTAAGTGTACAACATGATTTATACAATGTACTTTGTACACTTTGTGTACTTTGAACACACAACACAGTCGTGCACTCTTTGAAGTGTACAGTTCCGGACTTTGTGCAAAACATATATAATTGGGCCTCTCGGGGTCTCGGATGTGGATCGTACTTTACGTTTCGTCGTCGGTGGGTCGGCCTAACGACTCATGACCGTTCACTGAAAATCGCGCTCGAGCCTTTGACACTCGACCGTCCCGACTCGTTTTCGCTCATGTCCAGATGTCCTCACGTGAAAATATTCTCCAGGAATAAAAACGGAATCGTTCGAGTAAGGTTTCGACCCGATCTAACAAGGACGATAGTCCCTGTCACAACCCGCATAGCCTGGTTCAGTTGGGTGTATCTACTTTCATGCAACAGTAACTTTTGGACCATACGAGTATACAATATTCGGCTAAGCTGTAAACTAAAATGAATGCTGACGATTGTAGCTCTGCAGTTTTCGTTATAATGTTATTTCTGTAGTCTTGAGCTTGTTCTTTGCCCTCTCCTGCAGGTACTGGTTAAAAATGAGGGATCTGTCTAGCTTGACTCCTGAATCATTAGGATGATTTTTTTTTTATGATCTCTGTGTCTCCTAGTTTAATTTTCAGTTTACTCCGGGCTTTTTCATTACTCAGGCGAAACGCAACGTTTCAATTAAATGTAAGCAATTGCTAGAATTTAAAATTAGATGCCATCTTTAAAGATAATTTTACATTTTCATGAGGTTTGCGTTTAGTATATACGTTTGACTGCGGAAATTGTGTTAGCTCGTGAAACTAATGCGATGTCGTCGACGTAAATAAATTTCCTTGCCTCCGTGTCCGTAATTATATCGCTTGTGAACGCACTGAATAACAATTCACAAATTACTGAGCCTTGGGAAGTTCATTCTGGAAGTACTTTTATCGATTTTCGTCCAGTGAGACTCAGAATTTTTTTTTTTTTGTTATCATGCTTTCTATTAACCGAAGATTAATACATTTTATTACTAACCTAAATATTTTATTGTTGTCACACACATAATACAATGCGGTATTTTAAAAAGTAAATGGTTTACAATAAGTGCGAGGGCTAGAAAAATATTGTAATATTTGAAGTATAAATTTCAACAATTTATTATATTAAGTATAAATAAGGAAAAACTAACAATGAAAATGCCATTGAATTACGTATTTGCGTTATATCGAAGGCATTTTCAGAAAAATCTTATATTTCGTATAATTTTTTCGTTACTATTGGTTCATGAGAAAAGTCATAAAAAAATGATAAATCTTTGCATTCAATAAGACGATTCTGAGCGGAGCTCCGGCGCAATATTATTTATTATTTACAGACAATAACAATGAATTTTGAAAAAAACCGCGTTTTACCGTTTTTAACAAATTTTTTATGGTAGGCTTATTGGTCGCGTTAAAAAAAAAAACTATGGATAAAATCGAAAATTTTACCTCTATAAATTACCGTCCCAGCAAAACTTGCTATCGGAAAATTGGTTTATAACTATCGGAATACTTCTACTAGTCAAACATTTGTACACAGAAAATACAAAATAAACGTCCATTATTGACATATAATATATATATATTAGATTGCAGATCGAGAGTATGAAAAATGAAAATACTGTTATATTTACATTCATTTTTCCGGTGGAACGAGAAAATCTTTTTAGTAATATAATGTTTAGAAATGCGCGTATACTCTTGAATTAGTTGAATTTTATCAACCAAATACACCTGCACCGCCCTTACGTTCGCACACTTCTCCGAGTAAAATTTGAAATATATACGTAAATCGAAAAAAGAGTTTCGTGCTTTTCTGTCGATACGAAACGGTTGGAATCGAACGCGGAAAATAATTATTTCTCGGCGATGTCGAATAACGTCGATTCCTTCGCGTTTTAATTCAATAAAATGGAACCGTGGAGAGGAGGGAATTCGAGCGCGAAGCTCTCGATAATAATAATTGACGATTTATTTGATTTTCGCGATTTTAACGACCCGTCAAATAGGCGTTTCGCGTTAATCTCGAATTACAGTCTTACAAAAAACCGTTATACACAGCGTAGTGTGTATTTATAATAATAAATGTAAAACGTGTCGGTGTGATATATATATATATAAAATGAAGTGATTTCGAGTGAAACGAGTACAAGAGTATAACATCTATGTATAGTATACGTACAAGGTTTTACAATATCCCGTGAATTCAATGACGTGTTTAATCGTTTGGAAAAACACTTTTTGGTACGTCCTAAAAAGTTTCGTCCTACACCGTTTCTCGACAAATTGTCTTAATTGAAAAAAAACACTTTGATGCGAACTCGACGATTTAAACCGACAATTATTATTATACAAATATTACGTAATAGAATCGTATTTCGAGTAGGATTTTGTTTTTTGTCGTTATGTTCTGCTAATTATTTTGACTTTGATGTCTTTTTCAACGACCACGCGCAAAAACGGCGTATCGCTGTATAGATGGTGTACTGACGCGCACGATTTTCTTTTCAGCGGCCGCGTGGATCATTTCTCTCGGTCTATGGCCCCCGTGGATATACCTGTGGCCGATCATAGAAGGTCGTCGGACCGTGCCTGAAACACAGTGTTACATACAGTTCATACTGACCAATCAGTACATCACTTTCGGCACGGCCATTGCCGCCTTTTACGTACCGGTGACGGTCATGTGTTTTCTGTACTTTCGTATATACAGAGAGACAAAAAAGAGACAAAAAGACTTGCCCAATCTGCAAGCCATGAACAAACCACACAAGTAAGATATACGATTACTGTTATTGTTATTTTTTTATTGGGAGATTTTTATTGCTCGTTTTCTTCACAATCACCGAATAGCTATAGCTCGATATGAGTTCGACGAGTAACGATAGTTCGACGAGACTCTGCTGCAGCGGCTGCACTCGTGGTGCAGACAAAAATTATCATTTGAAAAATATAATATGTATAGTTTTAGTCATAAAAACTTCACTCGAGGGAATACGTCATATTATAGTCGATGTTCGCGGCTATCGTACACGATTAAAAAAAAAAAATACACTACCGTGTCTATTTCGAACGTGTTTCAGCGATCACGAGGAATCGTGGGGTCGCATACGGTCCGAGTCGAATCAAGTCAACTCGTTGGATCGACGGGAAATGTATGAGACCAGTTCGTTGCGCAAAGCGTACTCTCAGTGTTCATTGGTACGTATTTATAATATTACTGTTTGTCGAAATTTCTATATTATTTAAGTGACGTGCGTCACTTGCACGAATCGTATAGAAAAACTGGTACACCTGTAAATAGGACTTTGATTAACGACGCAAATATAATATCAATGGCATATAGATACAGTTTTTTGTCTTTTGGGGGTTCAAAGGAACCTTCGAAATAAAAATATTTTATTTATTATTCATGTATTTAATAAGTAATTTTTAATAAAGGAATCCTATATAGTTATAAAATAAAGTCAACTCGTTGATTGTTGTGTATACTGTATAGTATGCGTAAAACGTTATTGTATACGGTTTTTATGAAAAATAGATTTTTCAAGAGATGTAACACTTCACTAGGTTTTAGAAAAACTATCGAATTTTCTCTTACACAATTCTCTCGAGTTTTCTACGATCAAGTAAAAACAAAAATCAATACTTCTCGTCAATTATTACTTATACGTCTTGTTTACATTCACATATTTATAGCATTGTAATGCTCAAGATCCTGAAATTCATATAATTGTAGTAATATTTTCATTATAATGTGCACTGAACTTTTGCTGTAATTATTACTTTCACAATCAACGAAATACAATTTCAACATTTTAAATAGCAAGAACAATTTTTTGTTTGGAGTTTAGAGGGTTTCGACCCCGTTTTACCCTCGCCGTATCTACGCCGTTGATTATAGTGTATATTACGAACGTTTTCAATGTCCCTGTAATAAGGAATTTATAAAGACTATATAAATTAGCGACTAGTTTTCAGTACGAATGATTTTCTAGCGTTTTCCCGGGGACGGACCCGAACAAATTGATTTCGGTAATTGCGGGTATCGAACGAAGGGCTGCAACTCTCGGGACGTGTCTTACACGGCATACGGACAATATATTATATTACACAGTGACTATGTATAGGCCGATTTCGAATCGGGTGAATTAACTATTTATCCTTCTGAGCTCGGTGTTCGCGGAGGACGGAAACGCCGAGTTTCGTTCTCGGCCGACGAATTCCCGCAGGGACCGCCGCGGGTAATCGCTTGAAACCGTAAGGATTCCCGGGGATGTCAGGGAAAACGTTTATTTCGCCGATTCCTCCTCGAGTGCAGTGGACAA
Source organism: Slavum lentiscoides (assembly GCA_032441835.1). Lineage (NCBI taxonomy): Eukaryota > Metazoa > Arthropoda > Insecta > Hemiptera > Aphididae > Slavum > Slavum lentiscoides. Next base: position 29,120,044 of record CM063708.1, read on the forward strand.
TAATCGTCGTCAGAAAATGCGCGTATTAGTGGGAGAAAAACAAGGATCAAAACCGACATCGGACCCGTTTAATAAACCGTATTTGTGTTTTATTTAAGATTTACGTATTTTTAACGAATCTAATTAATTAATACGACACATTCGATTACCGTAAACAATTTTTTGGTTTTCGAACAAAACTCGTAGAAAAAAAAAAAACTAAAATCTCCTACGGTAGTTTGATATCGTTTGTCTATACCTATATATAATAGACACACTGCAGGCAAACACGAATTTTTTTTTCGTATGGTGGGGGATTCAAAATTATCGATTACAATAAAAATACACTTTAAAATATACTTAGATGTAAAATGGCAAAAAAAAAAAACAAAGTTTATAGTCTCATTCTAATAAAATCGTGAGATTCGTCTGTCCGATTTTAGTTTCTTTTTTTCGAAAGTCTATAAATAAATATTTTTATTTTTATCTATAAATAGAGAATAACGAAGGGCTCTTTTTTCGAACTAATTCGTACAAAAACCCGTCGTCCCCGACAAATCGCCGTTGCAAAGCAATAACGCTCCTTGAACGCTTAAAAATATTGATTAACGTCGGTCATAAAAAAAAACGTACAATATCCTATTGGCGAGCGTTACAATATCCTGTGGTCGAAGTGGATCAAAATAAGTGGGCGGATGGAAGAAGTGTCGTCATTTCAAGTTTTGAAATGGGGAAGAGGGAAAAACTGTGAACGGTTGTTGAAAAATAAGCAAAAAAAAAAAAAAAAGTCTTTTTTTAACAAAAGGCTCTAACACCAGCCCTGTTAAACTTGACGGCGAACCATATTTTTTATGATTGTGATATTAAGTGACGTTTAGATCTGTACTGATTGTCAACATTTTAGAAAACGAAATAGTTCTTATAAACGAAAAAAAACGATTCAAAGATATTTTTTCTAAAAAAAAAATCAGGCAATATAACAACTACAAATTTTATAAAAAAAAAAAAAAATTACAGATTTTTTATTATTCACGAGTATTAATTTTAATTTTAATTTTTTTACATATCCTTTTTATTATTTTATTAATTAATTTTTATTTATTTATTTTTTATTTCTTTATTATTTTATTTTTGTCTATATTTTATTAAAAAAAAATCGTTAAAAATCCAAGAGGGATGAATAATTTTAAACAAAATAAGTGGGGGATGGAATATGATAACTAAAAAAAAGCGGAGGGATGGCATCCCCTCGCCCACTTCGATCACTGACTATACTTATACTTACTGCTGTTTTCACTCGCGCAGAAAGCGAGACGCTTGCTGACGTGGTCGTGGTTGCGCGATTGGTGCGTAGACTGGTGGCACTCGGGCCGCGACGACGAGTACGACGAGGAAGACGACCAGACGCCTAGCGACGTGCCGGCCGGTATCAGCTACGGCACGACCGTGTCCAGGTCGACGTCCCTGAACGTCATACACCAGCAGCCCGCGACGCCGCCACCGATGAAATCTTATCACGCGGTCAACAACAACAACCGGTTGACCAACCGGTCATTGTCCAACGATTCGGTAAGCGCGCAATGTTTTCAATTCGGACATTTTTCTTTTTCTCATACAAACAAATATCTAACATATTATATGTAAATCTATAACATATGTGTGATCGATATTAACAACTCGTTCACAACAGTTATTCGCACAAGTGATTCTATTCTGTCGTTACTCATAGTAGTCTGCTTTTGATGATTTTTAGTTTAGAAAATGATCATTCTGTTTCCACACTTTATCACATATGTATACAATATACATACATATATGTGTTACATTATATATATATATACCATGGCAATACTACGGTGATATGCATAGACGTAGGTTGTACAACTGAGTGATTACAATTGTCTCGTATTACAACATAGTAATATAGATCTTTATTCATTTTTTTTTCTCTCATATGTTTAACCCCCTCGGGAAAGTATGTGTAGCGGTCGCTACACTCGAGGACAGGGGTGGCCGCCACTGCTGGTATAGACTGTTTTATTTGGTATCGAACGCCTGATTTATATTATATATATATATTAAAAAAAATATTGTTAAATATTGTTCTTTCTCGAAAAAAAACAACGATAAAATTTTTCAAACTTATATATTGTTCGGAGTTTCTGAACAGTTTCTCGAAGTTTCGAATAATCGATCGCAATCGTCGAGGCATCTTTTCGTATACCTACATAAATGTATATTATTATTTATACTGTCTGCGGCGTATAAAGATGTCCAACTAACGCGCGAAATTTCAAACCAAAAATATATATATATATGACTACGAGTTATATGACTTTTTATAAATATTTGTATTATAATAAAATAATTTCGCATTTGGTCGGAGTAAATATTATCGCGTGAAAACGAACATCGTAATTCTGACGATAATATAATAGGTATACGCGCAGTGTTCGAATCGGGGGCGACACAAGAAGACGGAGCTTTTCTACTCCCTTAAAAAAATAAAAAATTAGCGTCCCTCTATTAGGAATTTTCGAAGGAACTCGGGGAAGCGCTTATAACCAAATTGGATGGAGAATTTTTTTTAAAATCTGAAACAGTAATTGAAAAATACAGTTATGAATCGGGTAATGTAAGGGTAGGCGAAGTAACTCCATAAGTAAAGGTAAAAATATATTATTATTTTACGACGAATAAGTTTTCGATGTGCTCAAAAAGCAGTGATGACGGATAAAGCGTTGGCAGTATATGTGTATATTGAACTTGGGTGGGTTATTTAATAATTATTGAATGTAATATATCGGAAATAATAGGCAGTAAAATATGTGTTAATAACTATAAAGTAAACTTTTAATAACTGTAAATCACGAAGAGTGTAGTATATATAGTATAGCCCTCCTTCTCAGACTATGACCGTAATCCGGGCCCTGCTTATATACGTATAGCGGTAATCGTCTGTTCGTCCGAATATACGTAAATCCAATTATTATTAATTATTATTATTATTATTATTATTATTATTATTATTATTATTATTATTATTATTATTATTATTATTATTATTATTATTATTATTATTATTATTATTATTATTATTATTATTATTATTATTATTATTATTATTATTATTATTATTATTGTCATTATTATTATTATTATTATTACAGGTGTACACGATCGTGATAAAGTTGCCGGGCGACAGCGACCAGGACGCGCCGACGGTGAAACAGTATCACGGGTGTTACGAGGAGTCGAGACGGCACGGGCCCATGTCGCGCCGGCCGTCGTCGCAGGACATGCGGCTGCCGTTGAACGCGGCGAAGATCCTGCAGCCGGCGAAGCACCTGACCCGGGCGCAGGGCGCGGCGTTCCAGGCCAAGGAGAAGAAAAAGAAAAAGTTCCAGGAGAAGAAGAGCGAGCGGAAGGCGGCCAAGACGCTGTCGGCCATACTGCTGACGTTCATCATCACGTGGACGCCGTACAACATACTGGTGCTGCTGAAACCGTTCACCGCGGCCACGGGCGAGGCGGCCGCCGAGCCGGACGGCAGCAAGGAATGGGTGACGCAGGGCGTGTGGGACTTTTTCTACTATCTGTGCTACATCAACAGCACCATCAACCCGGTGTGCTACGCCCTGTGCAACGCCACGTTCCGCATGACCTACGTGCGCATACTCAAGTGCAAGTGGAACACGCGCAGGCAGCCGCCGCCGCATTACCGCGCGTGAACGCCGGTGGTGTAGCGGTCGAAGAGGAGTCTCACGCAGAGGAATTTCTCTCGTCAACACTCCGGGTCGTCTCAGCTCCAGCGTACCCTTTCGCGCTCGTACAGAAGCGTATTTAGGAATTTTCAAACGGGTGGACGACGAGATAGTTTTTTTTCAATATTTGAGCCACCGAAGGGGCTATACGTTTAATTACTCAATAATTTTACAAACGGCAGTAACGGCCGTTTAAAACAATTTTTTTTTTTCTAAAGTCGTGGGGGGGTTAAGCCCCGTCGATCCCCCCCTTATTAATACGCCACTGCGCTCGTAACGTCTAAGCGCGTACGTATTCGCGTTTACTGTCGGCGGCGACCGGATCCGTTACATTTTTTCGTCTGTTTTTGTAATTTCTAAAAAAAAAAAAAAAAATACCCTTTTAAAAAGCCGATTTACACTATTATAGTTTAACTCGTCTCGCAAGGGTTAGGTCTGACCGTCCTTATAAAAGAAAACGATTTTTTTTTTTTTTTTTAATTTAAAAGACTGTTCGCGGGTGCCACGCGGTTATCCCGGCAATAGTGTACTGCAGTGTATTGTACACTCGCGTTTTCGTCATAAAATAAAAATTTACATTGATTTTTCCGTATATGAATTACGCGTATGCACCAGCTTCGATGATCTTTTCGCGAAACGCGCCAGGTTCACTTCGCGAAAATATAATATAAATCGTCAACAACTACAATAACGAGAGTAAGTACGTATACAATATTGTATTGTCTACTGAATGAAAATTCAGAAAAAAAAAAAATGCGTCAAACCAATAGCTTTTGGCGAAATGAATAATTTTAAAACACGACGTATAGTGAAATCAATTTCAGTGTATATACGCGGGATACATGAATGTATTTTTTTTTTGGGGGACGATTACCCCCAAACTAATTTAAAATGTTGGGCAGTGGGTAATTTTGGACGGGTCTAAATAAAATATTTCAATTATAATATTATTTATCAGTATTGAAATAAAATCAGCCATCGGATAAAGCCATGCAGTGTACACGTAAATTATAGAATATTATGTAACGACGAAGGAAAATCTCTATAATATGACTGTTTATATATAAAAAAAAAAAAAATTCATTATTTATTTATAGGTCGTCTGAACTTTTTAGATGAGCGGGTGCAGGTTAATAATTATTATAATGTTTGTCCTTATACAGTCAAAACGTTCGTGACGCCATTGCGCGGACATACGCTGCTTTTAAGCGATCATCAATATCCTGCACCTAACCCTTGATACGTTAAAAAAAAAAAAGGAAAATTATATGGTTTTCTTAAGTTGTGTATATAGAGAGCGACTAATTACATGATTAAATTACAAAAAAAAAAATCGGTAGTTAAATAGATCGTGCGCCGCAGTCTCTTCATTTGCACAGCTGAACAGGTATGGTTATATCTACATTAAGTACCGAATTTCGTTGAGTATTTTTTTTGAAAACCGCCTGTGAAATGATATGAAATTAACAATAATGCCATTATATATTGTATTGTTTGAACTCACACTAAAAGAGTGTCCATCGTGTTAAAAGGTGATTTCACAGCGCGGGCGTTATTTTATTATTTCGCGAAAAGTCACAGATTTTTTATGTGTTTTTTTTTTTTACGTTCATTTAAACTGAAAATTCCGTTTATAAAATATGGAGTGTGGACACTATGCGTTTTCACGAAGTGGACGTTCGTTTCGTGAACACGTCGAATACGTCGATAAGTGAACGCGACATAACTTATAATACGAATATGATTACGGAGGGTATGGGGTTGAGAACTCGGTTTTTTTTTTATCGTCGATTTCATATCGAACAAAAAACGTAAGCGGGTGTGACAGGCGGTTAGGTCGCGAACGTCCCCTCCCGATGGCTGTGGTCGAATTTTGTATTTTTTGTGATTTAATCTTAAAACGGCTGGTGAAAAAAAACGCGCGTCTATAATAAATTATAATGTTGACCGGCAACAAGGACAATTCAGGACGAAATGCGTTATGCCGACTATATATAGTTTTAAGTAAAACGTGAATAAAACGTCGTATAATAATCGATTTTTGTTTTCAACAAAAAAACCTCGGCATTTATACGAAATGCCAAATTTTTTTTTCTTTTTTTCGGACAAAGTAAAACATCGATTTATTATGTGTTTTATATGTTATATTAAATAATTATTATACGCTAATGGACAAATCACAAATATCGTACAATTTATCACGGGATTTTAGTAAAAAAAAAAAAAAAAAATTACAAACTTTCTTCTAATATCACTAGCGTATATTCACCGCGGTATATTTATGAAACAACTAAAAAATTAAAACTCGATTCATATAAAATAATAATCGGCGATTCCCTCGGTATTCTACTATAGCTACTTTTAAAACATACTCTGTGCCAATTATGAAATAATTCAAAAAACATCCGTACAAACAATAAATTTAACTCGGGTAAAACGTTTTTGAATTCCGTACCGTAAAAAACGCATAAAAATATTAAAAGTAGTAACACTTTAAGTAGGTTCTTAATTTGTATTATTTGTATTATTTTTTTAACCGCATATCGCCTATTTTAATTACATATGTACTTACGTTGATTTTAGGCATTTTACAAAATATCTCATTATCCATATTGTCGGTAACAATGAATGTATAACATACATTATTATAATATACATATTATGTAATAAATAGAATACGACTTTTCGCCGGTCCCATTCACACATAATACGCGAAACAAAACGGTGTGTAATAATAATAATAATAAATAATGTTTATATAGTGTTTCGTTATTATTACTTATTAGGTGTATTATTATTATTATTATTATGATTTTTTTTTATTAGAGGGGGAGAGGGAATTTTTACGTTTTCAATGTGTTTATATGTACGCGTAGAATACGTCGACTGGAAAATCACGAATCTATAACGACTGGAAAATTACGAATCTAATGACTGAAAAAAGTAAAAATACGTTTTTACATAATATAATAATAATAAATGCGCGATGAAAAAAAACGCGTTCGATTCGATAAAATAATATATTAGTTTAGATATCAATAAAGGTATATTCATATTAAATATGGGATAAATCGTGTGTAGCGTATATAATATTATACGATTAAACTGTTACATTAAAACGTAGACTTGGTTGAGTGATTCAGGCGTGTTAATTATGGTATTGTAGAAGGTACCTAACAGTATATAAATAATATAATCATATTATTTTATAAATAATATAATCACCCAATAATAATGACGCGAGTGTTAAGAACGCGATTGAATTAGATTTTTTTGTTTTACATATACATATATTTAATAGGTTATTAGTTATTACGTTTAAACTCCGATATAATAGTATCGGATTTATATTGAAATAAAAATGTGCACTATATTAAAATAAGATACATAACTCCGATATTCTAAACGGGTCGAATGGAAGTCGAATTTTCGATTCCCAATGAGATGTGTGTGTGTGTGTGTTTGTATGTTTAATGTCGAAAAGAATCATCGGCGAAAAAGCGTTGTTTCTTATTCGTAATGATGTAATATAATATTATGAATCGCGTCTGTCGATCAGAATGATTGGACGCGGATTTAGATGCCCACTTCTAGACTATCGAGATTGCAGTGTGAAATTAATATCCAATTAGTTTTCGAGAAAATTGTAAAAAAAATAAACTGCAAAATTTACAGGGAGATAATAACAATCGGAATAGGTTTTTAACATGGCCTTAATATTTTCAACGCTGAATTTCGTTAGAACGTTTCGCCTGTGAAAAAAAAAACGTTTGTAAACATATTATAGTAATTCGCTGACTTATTTTGTGTATATTTTTGTAAAGTTATATATAATGATTTTCTATTAATTGTACTGAATTCTAATATGAAACCTTTAAACAATAAGATTTCGATGAGTTTATAACAACATAATACTATAATATGATATATAATTCAATAGATTTCAGAAACAAATTTAACATCTCGCGAGCATATATTATTATTCAGGTATACTGTATATATACCTACCTATTGATTATTATACCTATTAAAACTCGAACTTAATTTGCAAGAAAGTATACGTTAAGTATGAAAATCTTGAAAAAATGTCAATTTTTACTAACAATTTTCTCAGAACGATTTTTAACGATTTTTTTTTTTTTTTTTAGCTTATAATATCTTTAAAAAAAATATTGTCATAACACCCATATACGTAAGACGCGAATATGGGATAACTATAGCAATATTACCATATTTCCACGCGGTATAGGTATTACATATATTATATAGTGTCTTTCAAGTTGCCGTCTTTTCTAAATTGTCAACGCATAATATGTACATATAATATAGAATATTTATAGATACTCGAAGAAACGATCTCATGTATAATAAAAGTGAATGTCGAGAAGGGGTATCTAAAAAAAAAAAAAATGTATAACGGGTAATTTCATTATTATTATATGTTATAAATGTGTGTGTTTCAGGCCTGTGTACCTATATAAACATATATGTTCCTAAAAGTAGGGACCAAAAAATAGGTCGACAAGCACTTATGTATTGTACTACCAACGACAAATTTTCCGCTGCAGTAAAAAAGAAACTTGTTTTTTTTTTTATCGTTTTAACTCTTATATATGTACAAAACAGTTTTAATAAAAGGCGAGGGCAGTGATGTAATATGTATATTATCCAAAGGTGATGATTCTCAATAATGAAATACAAATTTTAAATAATTTTTATCATAATATTATATATCTTAGACGTCCCCCGAATCCTAAAAAACTGCCGTAACATACTTTTTGACCATGTTAAATGTACATTATACATTTTGAAATCTAGTAGAAATGTATATATCTGCCACTATACACAAAAACACACACACACACACAAACACACACACATATATTTATACAACTGCCCAGTACTTATGACTATTATATATTATAGTGACATATAGTCGTATACCATTACTATGTATAATTAAAGACAGAAATTTCATCGAATTTTTCTTTTTATATTATGATTTTATGACATAACTTACCATTATATACAAATTGACCAGATGTTCATTCATTGGACACCTACCTATGTTATATATAATTTGGCTAAAGTATATATATATATATATATATATATATATATATATAAATTATTTAGTACCATATTCATAAATATATATGTACACACGGAATGTGAATTTATTAAGGAAATCAAGCCATTGTTATACAAATTCTTAAAATTATTGTATTTCGAAGTATACCATTATAAATCATATAATTTTTTTTAACATTGTACTTTTAATATATAATGATTTTTTAAATTAAGATGATATAATCTTTAAGAAACGTGTATAAAAAAATTACATTATAAATACAATTTGTACTATTGTCAAAATAAAATGAAAATAAAACAAATATTTTAGTGTTTTTATATAATAATAATAATAATAAAATTCTCCAGGGGCGTAGTAGGGGGGGTTGGAGACAACCCCCCCTCCGAAATATTCAGTGTTTGGAAAAATTGAATTAAAAAAAAAAAAGATTATATTAGTAAAAATATAATTAATATACTATATTCTTAATATATTTTCAAGTTCGTACAAAATCGCATGTGTCAAAACAATAATACAAAAACTACTTGTATCTATATCAAACTGCAAAAACGTAAAATTAAATTGTACCATTTCGATTTTCGAAAATCGTCAGTTGAAAACGATTAATCGCAAAATATCAAACTATTTTGTTTTGGTCCTCAAAAATAATATGTATTTCAAATGTATTATGTATATTTATTTTTATAAAAACAAGTGATGTTTACTGAATTTTAATCTAAGTATTATATTATGTTATATTATACCTATATTGAGTCAGACCCTGTGTACAGTGCATTATATAAATTATAATAAATACATATATGTATATATCAGCGTCTGGGGGGGGAGGTCTAGACCCCCTGGACCCCCCCTCGTAAATCCGCCACTGCTTGTATAACTTACTATATAAATAATTCTAAAATCCGTTTCACACGATCCGTCCGGTGCGTACCTATGGACGCCTATCTTTAACAGTCAGGTGGACGGTGGACTATCATCAAGTAAGTAAAATATTACACAAATTTACATCTACTCTAGGCGATTTTTTCGAGAGCGAACGTGGTTTTATTTCACTGCTAAGTGCAAACATTTACTCAAAATTAAACAGCCTGATGCCCTAATTTAAATCAGTGATTGCACTATTGGCGTGCGATTTTTCAAATCGAAAAATAATAATGAGCGATGTTCTAGAACAGGGATGGCAAATTATTTTGACGTTACGAGCGAGAAATTACCTTTTTTTTTTTTTTTCGTGCATGCCATTAAATTATGAAAAGTATCATATACTCGTATATTATGAGAAAAAATTATTATTAATATATTGATATTACATTTTAATTTTTTGTGTGGCCTCAAAATTTTTTCGCGTGCCATGGATTTGCCACCACTGTTCTAGAATCTAGATAAGATGGGGTTTTGCGGATTTATATGAGTGGTGCAAAAAAACGTAAATATTAACGAAAAATAAAGAGAAAAAAAATACCGTGATAATTAAAAAAACTAGGCGAATGTCAGAATTATTAAAATAATAATTTCTCAATTTTATTCTAGAAAACTCGTATTTACTTTCACCTTATTAACGCTTCATTATGGTTATTAAAGATATGCAAGTAATTTTCTAACGATACTTAGACTCTGAGATTCAATTAATATGTATACAACCCCCCTCTCCCGAAAATTGTTCTTACTACGTCACTGAAATTATCATATTTATATGATGTTTTTTGGGTGAATTGAGAAATTTAAAATTTAAGAAATATTTGAGGAAAAGGCGGTTTTATTTTCAAATCGTTTTGTAATCTACGCATGCAAAAGAAAATATATAATATTTATGGGAATTAATACCAAAATATTTTATTTACATTCACTGATTGCGGCAAATATTCAATCTCAAATTCTCAATGCGCCATCATTAATCTATAACGAACTGCGATCGACTGGGCAAGAGTATATGAGGTTTACTACTTTTTCAAAATACTCGACAATATATAGTTACCACATACTGAGCCGCAGGGAATGAAATTACTGAAAAGCATTAGGTACTTGTTACTAAGTCTCAATCAAGTGTATTTGTCATATTTTTTCGGATATATATATATATGCGAAAATTTGAATTGATAATCATCGTTCATATAGAACTACTCGATTATATATTATAAACTTTATCCGAAGACCACTCAGGTATATGCAGATAGAGACCATCACTTCACATAATATATTTAATATGTTATGTAAAACGATAATAATATATTATATTATGTAGTACGATACGTTTTGATACTGGACATTTTTAGGCAAGTCGAAAATTACGTATTTATGTATACGATGTGAATTATAAACCGCGAAATTTGCGTATGAAACGTTTAAATCAAGTCGATAGTGAATGAAACGCATAAAACATAATATAATATGTTTTGAAAATATACCAACTGCAGATTTTCTACATTAATAACTGTTAATTTTTTTTGTAATTCTTAACTACTCTTTTAAATATTTTTATTCTCAAGTGCCTATATATACAATAATGTACTTTAAATACAATTTGTTAGTTTATATCGAATATTTCTACACATTTTTTTTCGCAATTCATAATAATATTATTTAGTACTTTCATAATTTTTCAACTGATATAGAAAATATTTGTTATTATTACTCTTCACATAATAATATATTAAGCTATCTTAAATGTAAATTCTGCAAGTACAATATTTACTTCGGTAATTACCAATAACCATGATAATGATTCATGGTGAATATTTTATGGACAAGAATCAAATTTTTATAATTAACGACAACTTTTATTTTAGCATTTGAAATTTGTAATACTTTAAAAAAATATTTGAATAGTATTTTTAAACAGTATTTTTTACAACACTGGTTTTCTATAATCTTTTACGTACAATGTACTTTGTGTTTTTATTGTTTTATTTCCAATAAATAATTTTTAATAAATTTGAATTAAGATACTTATTATATCCTGTGGTGTATGTAGGTAGTTACATTTTTCGAATATTTTATTTATAGAAGAAGAAATCCATGAGGTGGTTCACTCCTGCAAGGCCCGTGCTATTAATTTATTAGAATTAGGTAATGCAAGAAAGAAACGCAGGACTACAGGAGAGGGACAAATATTTAATCATTATAATTTAATGTGATTCAGGCATGGTCTGTTAAGGACATTTTTAAGGCGACATTTTGTGAGAATAAAGCTTTGAGTCGGTGCAGGTACCTACGCATTGTGTAAAAAAACGCATAAAATCGTTCATAAAAAACGTCGCAATGTTACCAGATCCCTCGGTTTTATTATAAAACACATAAACACATTTATTTATTACACACGAACGAGACCCTGCAAGGCCACAAAACAAAAGTATACGTGCACGTCTGTATGGACTATAGAGTACCGCTATAATGGGCGAATCCTTGGCTCCTTTTAATCGTTCAATTTGTGGTACCCAGATCCCTGCATCCTTATTCCGATGACTTTTAATTTACGCGCGTGTTATTAGGAATAATCTCTATAAATGTGCCTCATCATACCCATATAGTCCGCATTTGGACTATAATATAATGGTATCTACTCACAAAGCCACACAGTAATCAATATATGTTTTCAGAGTCCGCGTTATACAGACTTTTATGAACGTGTTCGGTACAGGAAAGATTGGATTAGTTCATACAGTTAGTAATAAACATTTTATATTATTTGATTTGTGAAAAATTACTGACATAATATGACAAATTTCATTGATAATCGTTCCGATTATGGTTCAGAGTTCAGACGCGTGAGTATTCGAAAACTCGATCCCGTGTCAAATGCTGCTATTTCGAAGGTATCGAACACAACGCGGCCAAATAAATTGTATATAAATAAAACTGGCAGCATCGCACTGTGTTCAAGTTTTTCTACGCGTAATCGTAATTCGTCCAGTTTCGTTTATTGTTACGCACATACAGTAGCCAAAAGTGTAGACTTTTATTGTATAACAGTTTTCGCTATACGGCGTAAAATATTTTCCATCGAAGAACTTCTAACCGGCTTAGATTCCGGATTTTTTTTTTAGGTACGCCCATATTTTGTGATTAGTTTATATGTATATATACGACTATATATATATATATATATATATAATATATAGATAGGCACGGAAGAATTTTATCGATCAGTTACACTTTTAGATATTTAATTAACATGTGTTTATAATAGGTCTAGGATGACGCCTTCTTTAAATTTATCTAGTAACGGCGATTATTTTGTAAATATAATATATATTATAAACATATCTATGTCAGCATAGGTGACACTTGGGGATGATTCCAGGGGGGAGGGCAAACAATTAATTGACTTTCATAACCCAATTCTCCCAAAATAAAATTTCAACCTTGATTTAATTTTTTTTAGAGTGCATTTTTACCAATTTTGACTTCAGTAAAAAAGTTTTTTGATTTAATTTACTAAAATAAAGTATAACAATTTTAAAATATAACCTAAAATATTAGGAGATATTTTTCAAACTAATAACTATTGTATTTTGGGGTATGAATATTTGAATAATAATTCACATTTTACATTAACATATATCCATATATTTTGTAAAGAATAACTTAACAGCAAATTACAAAACAATGTTCAAATTCAAAACAATTTACTTGAGTGCTAAACGTCGACCCTTTATTGAAGCTTCTACATCAAACCTATCAATAATTTTTTCAAAGTCAATTTTATATTCGTTATGTATGTATAACACTGCCAAATTACTTAAACGTTCTTGAGTCATGGTGAATCTTAAATATGTTTTCAGTCGACGTAGAGCAGAGAAACTACGCTCACAAGAAGCAGTATTGGTAGGTATAGTTAAAAAAATTTTCAAAATGTCTGTGTAAATTGGGAATCCAGTCTGTATATCTTTAGATTTTACATAATTTATTCTTTTTATAAATTAATTACAGCCTTGGTTCATAAATAGCCTATCTAGTATCTGTACTTACTACTTAACTGATATCCTCTAATCAGTGACTGACGTTGTAGATAGTGCTAGTAAAGTAATTACTAACTATTTTCTAGATGAATTAATTTTGATAACAATTATTATCATTTTATCAATATTCGATTATTCAATAAACATGAGTATAATTCTAATATTCTTCAAATTGAATTTGAAATTCCAAAAACTATTTTCTTGTTTTACATCAGAAATTAAAATTACAGAGGGAATATCATTAATTATTTTAAATTAAATTCAACTTTTCGGCGTTCATTAATAAAAGATTGAAATAACAGGTTTTTTCGTTAACTTTTTTTGGGGGGACAAATGTATACTTTTGCGCAACTGCCTCCTCATGACCCCCCAAGTGCCACCTATGTGTGTCAGCTCAATAAGAATCAGTCACGATATGATATATTATGTAACTATAATAATATACCAATATTTGATATTATACGAGTGATACGTTTTCATTTTCGGTTAAAAATTGTAGAATTTCGGTTCAAAATTACTTAATGCGTATATTATATACACTGCGTTTTATTATGAAGTAATCTAGGTACCTACCTATACAGGCTATGATGTTTATAATTTAAAAGGCTATCTGCAGCTGTAGTGGACAATCTCAAATTCTGACGCCCCGGTCGGGAAATCACGAATCATAACGTTTTAAGCATACAAATTGCAGTGCGCATTTCAATTATTAATCGTGACATAATAGTTTTAAGTTATCGTATTTGCCGGCGCGCGAAATTGGTGAAAAATTCGAATGACGCAAAACTATATACATATTTAACATTTCATTTGCACCCCAAAATCGACAAGGTAATTTTCAAAACTCGACTATAAATAATTATTATTTTTATTAAAAATATATTCAAATACGTTCAGTGTCTATATAAATGATTATCTATATATAGGTAGGTACACGAATGATCACAGTCGTGTTATACAATATTGTCTTAGACGCGTTTTATTAGCACTTTCATTTCCATCAATTCTAAACGTATACTGGCGTGTAAATAAATGAACAGAGAGTTTAACACAAGTGTACACATCATATAAGGTCGGATGTCGGAGCATTTCGTTTACACGCGATTATATTAATTGTTCACGAGTTTTTTTCATAAGTTTGTTCAAACCTATTGTAAAACGTGTTAAATCCGACACCGTTTTCGCTCCGTTAACAACGTGTAGTACAATTTTATTGTTCGTACGATAAATCCAAAAAAAAACACGAACGCGTAAAAATGAGTCTCTGACCAGCTGGCGTTCCACTATAGAAAAATTAGGAGGCTGCAGTGCTGAAAAACTTTTTTTAAGAAGAGTTATGCACTCCATTCCTCCACAATTCAAGCACTGAACTGTTCCAAACGTTTTTTTTTAACTTAACGTGTTACGAATTCGTAAAAACTTGTTCGTTTAATCCGCGTTGTACACGCATTTCATAAATTTCACAAACGTTTCATATAAAATAATAACAAAATCCGAACGTTCAACGTTCCGTGGATTTTATGTACGCGATAACGTAATAACGCGTTTCGATAACGTAATCGCTAACTGTGGTAGCGGTAGTGGTTACATTGTACAACGAACCGTGGTATAACGCGTTCTGAGATCGCGCTTTTTCAACGGTTTTTCATTTATGCGAGTGATAACGTAAAACTGATAAGGTAGTTTGACAACTATTACTGTGAGCATGACTGGCGTCATACACCATACAACGCACACGTTGTTTTAATCTGTTTTTCGTTTTACCGTACGTTTTTATGGTGTTCCCGCGCGTCGAATTATTCTTTTTTATTTCATTACTATATCGTGCCATTCGTGTAATCCATTAATTATGTTTTCGTTTTTGAAGTTTTTAAATTATAAATCGGACGACGATAAGAACAGCGCGTCCAACAGCTTAAGTAGTAAAACATTAAACCTTAACGGTGCCGAGGCCAGGGCTCTAAATGTTTTTAATAATAAGTCGCCTATTGCCCGTAAACCGAGTGGAAATAGTACTTTATTAAGGTATGTTCACAAAAAAAAAAAAAATTTATATATAATGTGCGTTATTTAAAATGTTAATAAAACAACATTGGATCGAATAAATTACAGTGCCGTCCGTATGATATGACAATAGTATTATATACTCGGTACCTATTCGTATTATGATAGTTACGATTTTTTCTTTTTTATTCTTAATATAGTAAATATACGTCGTATAAATATTATTTGAATCGTTACGTGCAGAAACAATACTTTACCCGTATACCTGCTTACTCGTAGTGTTAAAAAAAAAAATTGTTTTTAATGTACGTACTTTTATTTTAACATTATTAACTTATAACTTATATAAGTGCTTAAATAAATGAATAAAATACTATGCGTACTTACACGATGTAAAGATGTACTTATTTTGGTTCTTTTAGAACTCGATTAATATATATAGGTATATATATAGGTATTTCCATTAATGTTTGATGGTAAATGTTATTACTTATTAGTTATGTGTGAATAAATTCAAAATGTTGTAATCGTACCTATTTACATTTTTGCTTTATCATTTTTCTACTTTGTCGTATGTGCTTTACTGTAACCGCTTGCCCGCTATCTGTGTGTTCCAAGTGTCCCATATGAGTTTGTTTAATTTTATTGATTATATTGTGTTTTTTGGAAATAACTGTGCTGTATTCCTAAAATGGAACCTGCAACGGTTCCGTAGCATCAGATTACATTGGCAGCAAGGTTATTTCCGAAAAACAATAATAATAATAATAATAATATATAGTAGTTTAATTCATGAAAGTTTTAATAAATTCATAATTTTATTGATTCGGTAAGAACCCTTTGCTCTAAAGTCTAAAGAATGGATGAAAAATTCAGTCTCACGCAAAACATACTTAAATTTATATTTTTTATTTAGTCGCTTGCTGACATTATATTGTGTTGTACATATATTCGTCGTCTCTCTCGTTAATATAATGTTAGCTAAAGATTTTTGTAAACTCATTTATAATGAATATAATATACAGTGTTATATAAATGAAATAAAAAAAGAAACACTGTCAAATGATTCAAATTATAAGTCAACAAAATTTTATTTTAAATATTATTGTCCTCGTCAATTTTTGTATGTATGTAAAATTAAATTAACATTTAAACTTACTAAATTATTAAATTTAGATCTTCAGGTTTAGATTATTAACAATGTGTAATGAATGTTTAATTTTACTTTTAACAGTAACTGTACAGAAACTGTAACGAGTCCAGGATTTAGTTTTCGTATCGCTCAAAAGGCTCGTGAAATGAGGTCAACAACACCAAATACAGATGTGTCAAATTTGTCAACATCTTATACTTTAGAGTAAGTTTCAGTAACTGTATGCTAAGTTTTATTATGATTGACTTTATTAAAGATCAAACTGACATACATTATTATTAATTATTATAGCAATTATATTATAATTTATATTTCATTATTTATTAAAATTGATCCCGACAAATATATTTTATAAGCGGTTAAAAATATACATTTTAAATTACATTAATTTATGTATTGTGCTCTATTAACCTTTTCCTTTCAGTTTTTTTTTCATGATATATAATAATATATGTGGTTATCATGAATTACTATGTCTGTACCTCTTATTTGTATACATATACTGAAGATATATTATTAAATGAAATATAGCAAAAAAAGTTGTGGGTGTTATGGATGTCGCTTAAGTGAATTACTTGTACCCACAAACAATTTTTCATTAACAGTTGACGTTATACTTAACCAAATATTGTTACTTTTATTGTCCTGCGGTGTTTATTGTAATATCTACAATATAAAGTATAAAATTTAAACTATAGGTCTTATTTTATATGAAAATAATACCACAGAAATTTAAGTTGTAATTAATAAATGACCAAGTTATTTTCATAATTACGCAAATATTATAAGTGCCATTTATTTTGTATTTCATAGGAACAGTTTGAATGGTAGCAGTACAGTCAATGGGAATAATGCAACACCGAGAGATGTATATGATAAGAAGCGAAAATTGATGGAAACTTTAGATAATTTTGGTGTGAGAAAAAGAATTCGTCAAGAGGTGAGTGTATAATGTATTAGAAATTAGTTACTACTTATTACTAAATTAATATTGGTCATATATTTATTACATCATATTAAAATTATTAACTATTATATATTTCATCCAGTTTCATTTTTGTTAAAACGAGTAAAAAATATTACAATAATATTTTTTATTTCTATATTTTTAAATTTATATTTTACTACTTATGATTATAACAAAATAAAAATATAGCTTTGTTCATGGTAACAATTAAAATTTTCATCTATATGAAGAATAATGATATTGATACTTAAAATAAAATTGCAATTTTTAACGTGTTATATCTAAAAGGATGAAAAATTAGTACATAGAGATTTTCTCTTTTCTTTGATTCAATTAGAGATAGAATATTTTTTGTAGTAAATGGTACATACCTTTTTAAAAGAATTTATTATGTATTGAAAAAGAATAGGTAACTGATTACAAATGTAAAATTATTAAAATTGGAGTTTATGCGCTCTATTTTTTATGTATTGAAGTAGAATAAGGTAAATACATATATTAAAATTTAAATGTAACGAATACCTTGCCAGTTCTGAATTAAAATCATGTTTTAATAATACATCTTTATTTTAAAGAATGGTGTTGATGCATTTGTTAATCGACGTCGGAGAACTATAAGTGAATCTAATGCTCCAGATCGCATATCGGTTATGAATGGATATAATCACAGATTACCTCAACCAATATCAGCAGTAATGAGTCCTAAAAGTGCAACTGTAGAAAACAAGAAGTATGTATAGTATAAATACTAAATACAAAAAGTAACTAAGTATAAACGTTTATTTTAACCTAATATTTACATAAGAGAGTGTCCTTGCTTAACTAATATGTAGAAAAATAAAAAATTTGCATTTAATTTAAATATTCAAAATGTATAACTGACTTTTAAAAAGTTGAACATACACGCACGGATGATCTGTTTTGATATTTGCTATAGTGACATTTTCTCTGGTTTGTGATTACTAAATTATAGTATAATAATTATTAAATGTACAGTATTAATAATGTAATGATTTTGTTTGTATTAGTCATGTACAAGTATATTGCAAATACAACTTTTATCGTAAATATTGTTTTGACTCTATGTGGGTTATAGTATATAGTCTATGAAGTACTAGTTAACCATTTTAAATTTGAATATAAAATCCTAAATTTATATTTGATGGATATTTTTTAATTTTTTATATACTAAGCTACTTTTATTTTTTTATACTGCTAAGCTTTTTTCTGTTATGAAATTTTACTGTTAATGTATATTTTGTTATGATTAATTGTATTTTTTTTTTCTAGAACTAAAAGGTATGGAGATTTTGGACCAAATTCAAGTCATACACAGAAGAAACCTAGAACTCGGAATAATGAGATATTGAGCTCATATAGTTCCAGCAAGTTTTTATTAACATCTGGCCAGAAAAGACCTTATCCAACTGGTAATATTTAAATTAGTAATTAATGTATTAACTATCTGTAAATATATATATATATTTTACATTCTTATAAAAATAATATTATACAAAGTATTTAAAATTATATTATGTTGATTTTTGCAATTAATATGCCTACAAAATAAATTAGTTTTAAATGTTTTAATACTATTTTTATTGAATATAAAATTTTTTATATAAACTGTATGGTTGTGTGTTATAGATCACGAGAGTGAATCACCTAGTCGTAAGCATTGTAAAAGTTGCACATGTTGTGGTTCTACTGTGTTACTTGATAATGATCAGAATAACCTTAATAAAAGTGACAAAACAACGGAAACAGACTTGTCTGATGATTTAGTAACAGTTGCAGCGAGTCGCATATTTAACAGAAGTGGTAAAACGCAAGTGGTTAGGAAGATAAATATGAAAACTGTACTTGATGAAGTATTTGATGATATTGATCCTGTACCATATACCAGCATTGAGAAGCTCGAAGAAAAAAAGAAAAAAGCTCAGAAAAATGGTAATATTTATTATTTTGTATGAAATAATTATGTTTAAAAAGTCATGTAATTAAGAAAAAAAATTCAAAATTGAAGTTTATGATATTGATACATATCTAATGATAAATATTTATGTGCTATGTAACTGCTATAATGCAACACTTAAGATTTTTCCTTTTTTTGAATAATTTTCACTCATTTTTAAGAATGACTATAAAGAAACTTTTATTTTCCTAGATGTAAAAATACAAGATTAACTTAATTAATCATATTATCTGTTAATACTAAAACTTGAATATCATCTAAAGTTTAAAATAATCATATTTTATTTCCATTAATACTCGCTGGTACTTTAGAATAATTTAAAAATTATAACAGATTTAACACATGTGTTTGTACTTTTTAAGCTTTTAGTTCTTTGAAGATTGTGGGTGACTCTATCCTATACCATAATATTTGACACCAATAGTGACAATTATTTTTCAAATATTCTTTTACATGGGTATTTTATAACTATATTCCTGTGTATTTAATTGTTCCTTAATTTAATTTTTTCTTCTTTTGTAAATTTATATTTGATTAAGAATACAACTTTATAAATTAGATTATTTTATTTATTTTAATAATAAAATAAAATATTTCTAAGAAGATATGATTTAGTGATTAAATGTGTATAATATAATATATATGTATATTTTATTTCCAGTTATTTCAAAAACTGATAAATCTAACGCAGATGACCACTCTGTCGATTCAGTTGTTTCTAGTTCATCAGCTGTAACATCCAGGTTTAATGAAACACAACCAGCAGTAACAAGTATTTTGTCTGTTGCATCATCCACTGCATCTGTTTCTAGTGCTACATTAACCACTACACCTTTAGTACAGTCTACTACGCCACTAACATTTGATCTTCAACCATCTGAGAATAATCCAAATGTAAATGAAGGAAATACAAATAAAACTTCACTACAGTTTAATTTTGGCAGTCCAATAGTTTCTGCATCATCATCAAATGAGGTGAATCGTCAACAAATAAGTGAAGTAGATGGGAAACTAACTGATAATCCAGTACACGAATCTACTAACGTTACATTTACATTTAAAACGCCAACAACTACAAAAAGCGCTGTAAAAAATTCTGATGGACAACATAAATTATTTAACTCTCCAGAAAAGAAAAATATTACTAACGATAAGCCTCAAATTTGTGGTCAAAATGATTCTAAGAGCGATAAAGATAAACCGTCATTCCAGTTTACTGTTCCGGCATCTAAACCGAGCGAACCTGTTATAAATTCGTCTATTTTAAGTGATTCTCCTAAAAAAAATGAAAATAGTTTGCCTGCATTAAAATTCGGTAGTCAAGTCGAAAATTCCTCAAAACAATCGACTTTTACGTTTGGAGTGCCTAAAGCTGATGAAAAACAATCAACACCTGTGATGCAGTTCGGCTCACCCAAAGTTGATAATAAACAATCAACTCCTGTGATACAATTCGGCTCGCCCAAAGTTGATAATAAACAGTCAACCCCTGTGATGCAATTTGGCTCGCCCAAAGTGGATGACACACAATCAACAGCCGTAATGCAATTTGGTTCTACAAAAGTTGATGACAAAAAATCAACACCTGTAGTGCAGTTTGGTACATCTAAAGCTGATGATAAACATTCCTCGCCTGTAGTACAATTTGGTGTACCCAAAGTTAATGACAAACAATCAGCACCTGTAATGCCGTTTGTTGCGTCCAAAATTGATGGCCAGCATCAAGCAACACCTCCATTGATGTTTGGAACTACTAAAGAATCAGAAAATAAAATTTCTACACAATCATTATTTTCATTTGGTAACAATCAAAAATCAGATGAAAAATCAACTGAACCTGTAAAATTTCAATTCGGTTCTTCAAAACCTGATAATGGGTCTGTTGTAGCTGCACCGACGACTGAGCCTAAAAATGTGGTTTTTGGATCAAATAGCTTACAAAATCAAAATATTTTTAGTTTTGGAAAAACAAGTAATATCTCTTCGCCTACTGGTGACCCTCCCAAATATGATGCTACTATCGAAAAGTCAACTCCGCAATTACAATTTGGCACACTGCCCACATCACCATTTGGGACGTCAAATGCAGATCAGTCGAAACCTCAGTTTAGTACTTCTGTTGGCCAGTCAATAGATAGTCAAGGCCCTAAATTAGTTTTTGGTAGTCAAATTTCCGAAAACAAGCCAGCGACTTCAGCTTCTGGTATGCTTTTTGCCAACAACTTATCAAATCCTGTATTCCAATTCAATAGCCCTAGTTCGAAACCAAATGACAAGGTTTCTGAAGTGCCGAACAATTCATTTCCGTTTTCTTCAACCAAAACAGCACCTACTTTTATGGCTTCTGCTCTACAAAATTTCGGTGATAAATCGGCATATCAATTTAACGCTAAAAAAGCAGAAGAACCAAAAACACAGTTTTCAACGCCAACGTTTGGACCACAAAGTACAACTACTGGTGCTCCCTTTAAATTTGGAGGTAATGACAAACCTGCATCTTTTGGTAGTACTTTTTCTTCAAATCAGCCATTGCAGTTTACAAACAATGAAAAAACAATTGAACCATTCAAATTTGGAAGTACAGTTCCATCCGGTAACACGTTCCAATTTAGCTCTAATAAAACTGATAATAATCAAGTAAAGTTCGGCCAAACTTCAAATACGTTTCCTTCGACACCAGGATTCAGCAGTTTTGGTAGTTCAGCCCCTCAACAAGCTAATGCATTTGGTAGTGTTCCACCATCACAACCCTCGCCATTTGGTAACATTACTTCTCCAAATGCAGCATCTACATTTGGAAGTGTGGCATCACCAACATCTAATTCGTTTGGAACAAATCAAGGTTTTCAATTTGGAGGTTCGAATAATGCTCCTAATAGTTCATCAACATTTGCCTTCGGCAGCAATTCACAGCCTACAAAACCAGACGGCACTTTCAGTTTTAATGCAGCTCCTACAACTGCATCTGCTTCACCTTTTCAATTTGGCCAAGCATCATCACCAATATCAACACCACAATTTGGTTCACCGCCATCTCAAGGTATTTAGACATATTTTAGTAATAATCTGTTTTTTTTCTTCTATAGAATAGATATTCTTTATCAAAAGACACTTGGGTACTGTGCAAGGAAGAATATTAGTGATGAAATGACAAGAATTTCATTAAGTAAATAGCAAATTAGCACACAAATTCTTTTTAGGCTCATACTGTATGAACACATTCAATAATAATACATTATAACAATGAACCCCCCATCCCAACGACAATCGAAAAGTTTTGGAAATTATTTTAACTGCTGTTATCTGACATTTATTTTTAATAAATTAATAATTTAATATGTTATAGTAGTATAATGTTATTTAATTAAAAATTTCTAATTATAAAATTAACTGATCGCAAGTTCAAAACGTAAGAATGACTGTCTGATTATAAAAATGTTGAGAATCACTATTATTAAATTACCTTGTTCGGATCACCTATGACTATAAATTTTTAATTTTTTTGAAATTTAAACTTACTGTAGTTATTTTTTTGTTCCACATTTTATAAGATTTATTTTAAGATATGAAATAATTTTTGTTTCTATAGGTGCAGCATTTAATTTTGGAACGCCTTCAATGACTACAAATGGTATGTTGTAGCGAATAGTTAAAAATATATAATTATATATTATAAATCATAATGACAGTAATAATAAAATGAAGTGAATAATGTATTTATTATTATTTGTTTGATTTCCAGCTCTGCCGGGATCAAGTCAGCCGTTATTCTCTATGGGAACGGCTCCTGTCGCCGATAGACGTAAAGCTAAAGCAGTTAGAAGACGACAATAATTGACTTTCAGTTTCTGGAATATTTATATTATTTTACATTATGTAAATTTATACTTGTAATTTATACGTTCTTTTAAACCAGTTTGCCCATCGTATTGAGTTTGCAGTTTAAAAGATAAATTGTAAAGTGTTTGATTTTTATGCAACTATTTAAATTTAAAGAATATTCAAACTTCAAAAATAATATATAAAAATAATGTTCGTATTTGTTATATTGTATGATATAATCTGTTTTAATTTGAAATTTTTATTTATCGTATAACGTCAAAATGTTTTTGAATAGTTCTTATTTACTACGTTTGTTGGTAAATAGTGTATAAAATAAAAACCCGAATAACTTCTGTAGAACAATTAAATGATAATGATAATGTTTAA
Source organism: Slavum lentiscoides (assembly GCA_032441835.1). Lineage (NCBI taxonomy): Eukaryota > Metazoa > Arthropoda > Insecta > Hemiptera > Aphididae > Slavum > Slavum lentiscoides. Next base: position 29,144,145 of record CM063708.1, read on the forward strand.
AATGTATTATTGGAAATATATTTTATATTGTAATTAATTTTACGTAATTACGAAAACCTTTTCGAACAAATTTTTGAACCTTTTTCGTAAATTATTATTAGTGTATATTAAACGAATTATGCGATAAAACGACGTTAAAAACAATTTGAAGTTGTTGTTATTGCATTTCGATACGTTTAAAATAAATATTAAAATGTATATTTTTCAAGAGTTTTCGTAAATATCGTAACTGTAGTCCCCTTTTGTTAAATACTTATGTACACAATGTAAATATTTTAAAAATTATTGTTGTTTATTTCTGTTGCGTTAAATACGAATTCAGTTCAAATATTATGTATCATACTAACGATTTCGCGTATACGTTTTTATGCGGACAAAATAAAAATTTATTATACGTTTGTAAAATAGTGGCACTCTGCATTATTTCACCCACGCGTTCATTGTGTTCATTGGGATACGTGTATCGTTGAAATGTACAAAGTTTGTGATATCACGCTTTGTTATTACGATTTCTTCCTCCAGTTTCACTTTTTACGATTTTGACATTAAGTACGCATTCAGAAATTTTAATCGTAAAACAATCCATTACAGAAACGTTCGACGAGATATTACGGCGTTGTGTAGGTAATGATTTGGATCTTTGTTTAGTGAAAACCATTTGCCGCAATGTTTTTTTATTACTGTTATTAATTCGCTTTATTTACTGCGGTTTCGGGAGTAAATTTGCGAATATAAATTCGTTGTACGTACAAAATTCTTACCGCGAATGGTTGTAGTATGGACATTGAACAATGTTCATTGAATATAGTGCGATTTTGCGAAATACTTGACGGTTCGATGTGAATGGAGAAAACGAATTTCGCGACGTTACTACAAGTTTTTGGGTAACTCCAAAATACTCGTATTTGCACTCTGTCGGGCTCGCGTTCACAATTTTTATTTCACATTACACGTTTTCCCGTTCATTACTTGTATACGGTAATGTAGGTTTTTTTAATCAAATCCGCGGTAAGTGTACTTGTAAATCGATTGTATTTCCATATATTGTATAAAAGATAATTAGGTTAATATTCTTGAACACAAAAGCGTTACAAAAAAAACCAACAGCGGGAACACGTTTACAGACTCTCGATTTGACTTTATACCGAAAGAATAAAAAGGATTTCTGGTCGAGACCTTAAAAAACATCAAAAATCAGTGACATACTTTTAGAGCAGACGAGCGATGAGGAATGTATTTTAAATCGGATTCGTTTTGAAAATACTGCGTAACGCGTAAACCCAATTATATGTTCGTTTTCAATGTGCCTATAATACTTGTCTATTTAAATTTTCTATAATTCAATTATTGTTGGATCGAGTACAGGCGAGATAGGTATCGAACGAGTCGCGTACCAGAAAGCAGAAACCTTCACAGCAGCGTCCGTCTGCAGAAGTCGTACTGCGATGATGGGTGTCGTCATAGCCGTCCCAAGGGGGAGCAAATGGGGCAAGTGCCCTAGGGCGTCCAAAGTATTGTATGAATGCAGGGGGCGTCATAAAAATGAATGACAAAAAGAAAAAATGTCTTGTTTTATTTCAGATATTAATTTCTCTTGTATCTATATGATGATTTCGAGGATGAGTGTTATTTACTGTTAAAATATATAAAATTATGTAATTAGGTACCTATTACGTTAGTTGTGAATTTTTTTTTGGGGTAGGGGGCGTCAAATATTACTGCCCTAGGCAGGGCGGTAAGGGGGCACTGGGTATCGCGGCAATTATTGGGCGCACTGATCAGGGACATTTGGAATTTATGTTTTAATCTGTTGGAATTTTAATCTGGTAAATTTAGGGCGGCAAATTATATTCCAACCCCCTCCCATCTAAATATTGTAATGCGTCCCTGGTCTAGGGCGTCAATTGGTAAGGACGGCACTGGGTGTCGTAGTCGCGTCAATTATTGGTCGTCTACGGACTACGATGATGACATTTCGTGGTCGTTGGCAAAATTCGACGAGTAAAAAAAAAAAAAAAAAAACGATTATTTATTTTGAAAATATAGCGGTAATCTACTTGACCTATTAAATTATTAAATTAATAAATTAATACGTATTTAATTATTTAAACCTATTATTACTTAATCTGTTTACAGCGGTACCTATTATAAACATATTTTTTTTATTTAAAAAGAAAAAGGAAAGTATTAACTATACGATTAGAATATCGTATGATCTATGTAGAAAACGTGCGAAATCGAACTACAAAAAACGAAAAAAAAAAAAAAAAAAATACGGTAATACAATATTTTAAATCGTGAGCAATATGAAAAACTCCACTGCAGGTTCGAGAGTATCCAGTAGAGGTGTTCTTTTTGACGAATCTTTACGTTCTAATATTTTCACGCCCGGCAATAATCACGATTGAAAATTTAAAAATCATCCGCAATATAAGGTACTGAAATTAATATTTGTCTGAATTTAACGTTGTACACCTTCGACTATCTATATTATACGAAACAATATTTTCGTTTAAAACTAATATTTACTTATTAAAAAAAAAATAAAAAACTAAATAGAAACGTTTTCAAAATTTATTCGATAAAAGGAATTGAAATGTATTTATTCGTGTATTTTTACTCGGCCACTCGTCCAATTCTCGTTTCTATATAAATCTGTTTCGATAAACAATAATGTCGATATAATAACAACATCGCAGTAGGTAACCACTACAATACAAAAAGTCCATTAATATTTTTCGAATGCGCCGAGATCGAACTAAAAATACTAGAGACCGGAACAAAATGCACGATGACTCGCCTTTCCCCTTTGAATGAGGACCACTGCGTGGGTAGGGGTTTACTGTTATGCAGACCGCATTACAGTATTATAGTGTTTGTGTCGTTTTCCAAACAAGTAGGTGCGGTAGGTACCTAACTTCGCAATACTGCGCGTACCTAGTCATTATTATAAAATAAACGATTTTCGCAGATGATTTTTGAAATAATTTACAAAAATAATTACCTACGTGGTAAATAACGATTTCAGATCTATAAATACGTATGTGTCTAGAAAGTTGGCAAACGGCATTTCGTCGTTACCTGTATGATTACGCGCAAGCCCGGATTAAGAAAATGTTGGGCCCGGGGCCAAACATGATTTGGGGGCCCATGCCTGAAGCGGGTTTTGTTAGGTACTCACAAAGGAAAGGGTTATTTTTAAAAAAAGTTAATTTTTTTATGCAAGAGAATTCACCAAATGAATGAAAAAGTATATTTTTATATCGTTGTCTGAACAAGGCCATATAGTGTTGAATTTCGTTTATTCCAAAATTAAGTGTTCTCGTATACGAAGGGGCCCACAATCAATTGGTTTTCAGTGGGGCCCCGCCCCCTTAATCCGGGCCTGATCACGCGTGCTAAATAGGTCGTCGGTCAAAAGTATAGCGCAGGGATGTGCGGGGTGTTATCGACTCGTTTGTCTCTGCGGCTCGGAAAAAATATTCAAAATTATCCCGTTCGAAATATTCGTATTACGGGAAAACGATTCCGAATGAAATTCCGTACAATAATGTTTTCGAAATATTAAATGTTTATTCGTATTATGTTAATGTTAGGACATTGCAGGGCAGGCGCGTAGCCAGGATTTTTTTTTTTTGGCAGGGTTCTACTTTAAAAAAACGTCGGAAAAAATTGGAAATTCGATATGTTTGACTAGGTAGGTACCCATCGAATAATATAGGTTTAATCGAACATTTTATCGAATATTTTATTCCAGACCAAAACATTTCGATTGAAAAGTTTCACAAACAAGTAATAATATTATTTATTAACGATATATTTCTCTTCTTCTTCTGGGTTAATCGGCCGCTAGGACCATCCCGTCTCACAACCAATTCTCCATCCATCTCTATTCATCGCCAAATCCTTCCAGTTTGCTCCGCCTCCTAAGTCCTCTACATCTCTCTTAACTATATCTTCCCATCTCAATTTTGGTCTTCCCAAGGGCCTTTTTCCTAATGGATTCTGTTCCAGCACCATTCTTAGTAGAGAGTTCTGACTCCGCATTGCGTGTCCTGCCCATCGCAACCTTCTTTTCTTGATCGTCTCTACTATGTTACTTTCATTATAAATTTCTTGTAGTTCTCTATTTTTCCTTCTTCTCCACACTCCTATGATGTCATCTTTTATTGGACCGAAGATCTTCCGTAATATTTTCCTTTCAAGTATTAAAAACTTATTTTCATCTAATTTCCTTAGTGCCCAGGTTTCCGATCCGTACAATATCACTGGTCGTATTAGACTGGTATACAAACGTCTCTTTATCTCTCTTGATAATGATTTAGAACTTAATATTTTCATCAAACTATGATAGGTCCTATTTCCTGCTTGGATTCTCGCGGCTACTTCTTTGGTGATATCATTTTTTTCACTCACAATTGAGCCAAGATATTTGAAAGAATTTACTCTCTTAAATTTAAAATGATCTACCTCCAACACATGATCCATCCAATTTTGTCTTCCTATGATCATATATTCAGTTTTCTGAAACTGATATATTATTATATATATAAAAAAAAAAAATCAGGTTGTTAATAGGTATATATAATATTAACTTATTGACGGACACTAACCATTTTTTAAAATTTCCAATACCACCTATAAAAACGCACTTTTCCATTGCTGCTATAGCATTTGTCCTAAAATAGGACATGTAATATTAATTGGTATATTTTACCACGAAATGTGTCAATATTATTGAAAATTAGACAAAACGTGTTTCGGGAGATGCACGTTTCTGGTAAAGTGAGTAGTTTTAGCGCATATACTCGTAATAATACCTCTATACAAAATTAAAGATCATACTATTATCTAAATATTTACACGAGCGATTTTCGATAAAATTATTATAAGTCAAGTTATAAGACTTAGAAAAACAGAAAATTTAAAGTTCTATAATTTAATTTTTAACAATTTTATCAAAAATCGCCCATGTAAATATTCAGATAATATTATGATCTTTAATTTTGTATAGAGGTTGTTGTACACTAAAATTACACAGTTTACCAGAAACGTGCATCTCCCAAATCATGTTTCACGCGCGAAAAAATTACGGTGTGACGTCCTCTTAATATCTAAAGCAATGCAATGTGGCAGTCGAATGTCTTCTATCATTTGATATTACTGAATGTTTATATTATATTACTGTTATAGCTGTAATGCCGTAATAAGGACTTTTTCGTATTACTGTTATAGCAGTAATGTCCGTAAATGTGTTAATATAAAAACGAAAAAATTCCGGGATGGGGGGTCCTGACCCCACGGATTACCCCTCTGGATACGTCACTGAAAGTGGGCGTAAATCGGATGGTTCAAATGCAGCACTCGCACCACCTGCGGAAAATCCTTATATGCATCATTTTCATTTTCAAAAGTCGACGTTCGTTTATCGAACAAGTATGTACAAAATTGTAATTGTCGTACAAATGTCGATTTTTTATTATTATTATTTTTTTTGTATTAAATTACGTCTGTACATTACTGCAATATTGTAATCGTGAATGTCAATTTTATAATATTTTTTTTTTGCTTCGTACAATATTGTTCATTAACCTTGTACCCGCGCACTACCGTCAAAATAGTGTGTGATTATCGCACCAATCAATTATTTCTCAAATTGCGTATTGTCTTAAATTTTTTTATATTTTACATTTTTTCGCCGCGACTCGAGTTTACTCGGGTCGTTTAATGTGTTTTATGGTTCACTACAGCTTCAGCTTTTATACAATTGTTTGCTCGTTACGTTTTTTTTCTTCTTCTCAAAACGAGCGTAGCGAAAAGAAGAAAGATTATTTTTTTTACTACTCGAAAAAATGTATAGTGTTAATTTCGAGTTTATTATTGATGAGTTAACACAGACACACATTGAACTATAACAATTAAACACACAATTAAAACTATATTGTTTCTTATCAAGATAAAATTTCCTATCACGATAAAATAATATAAATATTAAAGGCGCCAAATTTAAAATGGACCAATCAAAATCGTCAATTTGATACCGGGTCCAAAACAGGGTGCAGTATGTTAATATGCGGCCGGGCCGCGAAAATACCGGCCGGTTGGCAACGATGCCGGCGACGTTCAAGAGAAAAAATAATAACGAAGCCGATATGCGGATTTATGCGTTAACGATTCACACGACGAACTATCCGTTGGAGATATATTTATACGGTAATAATAACATTATTTTATTTCATTTGAATTTTTGAAACTAACGATTTCACCCTTGATTTTTGTACTGTTTTTGTTGTATTTGTCAACAACGTTTTTTTTGTCTTTTTTTTATATACTTTATACATTTATTAACATTATTCAATTTTTTATATTTTTACAACTGATACACTGACAATATTGTTTTAAATTTTTCATATTTGTTACGCTTGTTTTTATTTTTGTTTTTTGTTGAAAACAGATAGTAACAATAAATTAAAAGGCAAAAAATAAGGAGAAAAAAGGAAAATGGGATTAGTTGAAAATCTTCCTGAAGCGCATCGTGGAATGTATGTCGTTTGCGCGAATAATCGGCCAAGATATCTCCGAGAGGAACCACTATGGTCTTCAACAGATGAGGTAGAGCGCCGATGCGACCGGGTCTGTAAAAAAAAAATTTAATATCGTGATACGAGATCTCGGAACGAATTAAGTGAAAAATGACAGTTAGTAAGGTATTAATAGTGAAATGTTTAAATGAACACGGTTGAAATATGTACAGTAAAAGGCTGAAAAAATACGTACGATTAATAGTGATTATTACGAAGATGAACTTTGTAAAAAATTATTTTAAATCATTTTAATGACTTAGAGATAATGCCATATCAGAATTTGTCGTCCCGCGGTCTGTCTGACGAACAATATCACGTTACGCGGTCCTTAAATTGTGGAATTCCGGTTGAATTTAGTAGAGTTTAAACACTTTTTACCTAATACGAAGAGAAAATTTGTTGAAACATACAGTACCATCATTTCCAGACGATGTTTTACAGAAAAGGCTATGATGAGATCCACTCGGAAACATTCAATTCTTCAAAATTCAAATTTGGTAAATATTTTTTTAATCTCTAAATTTAACCCAAAACCTTACAATTTAAGAACCGCGTAAAGTGTTTAAACTTTGAAGTTCATACTTGCACAAGTATAAACTTATTCAAAATAAAAAAAGAAAGATTTTTCACATTAGATAAAAATTGTACGTTGAACACATTTTAATTGTTTGTTAATCAATACAGGAATTCTTACTTAATTAATACATTGCTAAAACTAATTGGATTAAAATATGTTTAACTACTTTACTGCTGAATCGATTTATTCTTATTGTTTCTGTTGTGCTGAACAATTTTTTTGGTTTCGGTTAGTTATATTTTAGATTATTATTAATAGACTAAAGGCAAATAAATGTTATAATAATAAAATTGAAAAAAATATTGGACCAATATTTCAGGATGACAGTTCAAAAAATGTACGCTGTAAAAAGTCATACGTTTTTCTTAAATCCGGTATTATTATCTTACATTTTTTTCTCAACAAGATGCAAATAATATTTTTAATTCCATTAGCTTGGCACTTCAATTCCAAAACAGATTTATACTGGTCCCAAAATTTTTTAATATATTCAAACTTACCCAAGATAACTTTTTGTCAACTGTTCACTATAATATTTTATCTATAGATCAATAGTCTTTACATTTCGTGTTTGTTTCTATTTCTTAATTTGTAATAAAACAACAACGACTCGATTAACATTCGGACGACAATGAATAAAATTGGCCTTTTCAAAATCCGAATAATATCTTGAAGCCAGTTTTTTTTTTTTACACAACAGCGTAACACGGAGATTCTTTTATTTTCAAAATACTAAATACAAAAATAAATATTTATTGAAGCGAAGTCGAAACTTTTTTTCTTTCGAAAAGCGAAAATTATCCGTTCTGTTTTTCTCAGCAACTACTACACCGCGGTTGTCATACAAGTTTTCACATAATTTTCCGTAATTTTGATCGGGACGAAATCCTAATTTCAAATTATCAAATAATGTGTTGGCTTACACCGGAAATGTTGTCGTCAAAAGTGTTATATACGCGTAACATTGTTAACGGCGGTTATTATCATGCTACCTTGGAGACCATAATGTAAACACAATCGACAAACACTTTGCGTTCTTGTAAAAGATATGCAACTCTATAAACAATTCCATTTGTCATCTGACTATTATGCTATTAGCATTCACAAGCCTCAAGGGCTAGCTCTGGAAAAATATGTGACTGACCCAGACACTATCTGACTTTGTAGCCGGGATTTCATACACTCTGTTCAACCCTATAGCTTTTCTGTTCGCCGACTACTCGGCATAAAGTGTAATAAAGTAGTGATCCGCAGGGTGTTGTGGATGCCGCTTAAGTAAATTACTTAGATAAAGATTTTAGAGTTTTGTTATTACTATTAATTCGAAAGCAATGATATGATGAAAATTTGAATTTTGTATTACACACCGGAGCTTCGGTGTGTAATATTATTTATCGTTATTAATATAAAATCTGAAATGGATATTAAAAAAAAAAAAAAAATTGCGACTGTTTTCAAGATTTTTTTTGAATATACAGAGTTGAAGTAACGTGAGTTACACATTGTATTAAATTTTTAAACATTAAAACCAAAAATTGCCTCTTTTAATGAATTAAATACGTCAACATCTATAATTGCAATAAGTAGCACAAAATTTAAAGACATTTTTTGGAATTTTTGTTCTTTTCATTAACACAGTATAAAGTTATTTATTTGGTGAATATTTCAATTTTCTATGATTTTTAGATTTAAAATTACGAAGAAATAACGGTAATCGATTTTGACGAAATCTCCGTTTTTACCCCGTTTTTGTATGTAATGTTTCGGTAGTTTTGTTCTGACGCTTGAAAAAAGTATTGAGAAATTCGAAAAATAACATCTCTCTAAAATACTGGATCAAATGAATTCGCTACCGAAAATCGTGTATGAATATAAAGATCGGTGCACTCCTACTGATATAATTTTTGGTTATAGTCATAAAAAATACTAAGAACATATCGTTGTATAACTAATACATTCCTCATTCCGCTCAGAATCGAAAAAAGTACTTGAGCAAAACCCCGAAGAACTGCAACGTTTAGAACAATATTATGATTTATAGGTTGTAACGTGTACACGTATTTTGACTAAACCAATTTTTTTTTTTAGTTTAAATAATGACTGCTGTGTTTCAGAAGGATCTGAGGAGTCAACACGACGATATCGCTTTACGGCTTTTATTCTTAAGATTTTAATGTAAAAACAGAATACCACTACAAGTTTGTAAAATGATTTTATTAAAAATTATGACGATTCTCTACTATATTCTACAGTGAAAAATAAGGTAATGGAATCGCGTTAAAACATTTTCAAAAAAAACTCATCCAAGCACATTGCAATTTTTTTTTGTGCGGACGATTCGCCCAAAACGCATATCATTCTGGTATGCAACAGTACGATTTTATCATACTGAGACCGCAGACACTTCGAAGTTGAACGAGTGAAGGTACTGCGCTTGAAACAATACGAGCAGATAGAAGGTCCACGACCGGCAGAGAAGTTGGTGACTATGATCGCGCGTACACAAGAGTGGAGGTGAAGAATTCTTTCCAGGGCGTGTTGACAATTTGTTTGACGGCTCCTAGCGACGATATTTCAATTCTCTTGACGATATGGTCGGATGAAGACTCGGCTTTTAGAAGCACACCACGACCAGAACAAGTACCACATCAGGCCCATCATCTCTGCTAAAAGCGAACGGCATTTGAAGAAAGAGAAATTCACCGACGGATTCTTTTTTTCCAAAGTAATATATGTTTACATTCATAGCTTTACTAGAGGCGCTGAGCTAGGGTGACTACTGACCATACGTCCCGTTTAAAACGAGAAACTTCTAACGGGACGTTTTTTATCGCGGTTTTTTTTTTTGAATAAGTTCCGTTTATTTTCCATTTTTTTTTTTTACTTTTGTGTATAATATCGAAAGAAACGCAAACCAATTAATAATATTACAGAATTTTAGACGCGTGTGGTACTGACGTACAAGAAAGTGTAAAATATTTTTATTATTTTATTATAAAACGCGCGTAATAAAATGTCAAACGAAATGCGGATAAAAAATTGAAATGCAAGGGAAAAAAGTAGTAACTATTAAAGTCCAGTGTGAAACACTTGAAACGTTAGAGAAAAAGAAATTATTTCAATAAAAAAAAAAACATCGAATATTCTTCACTCGTCCCCGGAATAAACGGGATTAATAAAAACGAATATATATTTTCATAAAAACTCTTAAATATTGATTTAATTATTATTTCAAGAAATTCAACGCCTACGTATATTTTCGTGAATTTCTTTTGAGCGCACGGCATTATCCGAGTGACGTAAGTACGAAAATACGAATAATACGCGAGTATAATTTAAATTATAAACCGTCGTAATGTATAAAAAAATAATTACTCGTGTAACGTTTTAATAATATTACGTGTTTATTGTGATTTTTGTGTAAAAAAAAAAAAAATTGCTGTTTTGGTTGATAAATATAAGTCCCGTCTTTTTAAATTCTTAAATACGGTCACCCTAGACCGTTAATTAATAAGTTAAAAAGTTAAAATTCACTTGACTTTTTAACTCGACGGATTTTAACTCGTTGGTTTTATTATTTAGACCGATTATAATTACAATTTGAATTTCCATTGCTGAAAGTTTATGTGTTGCGAACGATCAGTGCTACGTCGCCCACGCTTTCGTCTCTATCTTGCGTTTTTTTCCTTCTTTGAAAACGCTATTTTCACGCGAATTCCGTTTTCAACTTATTGTCGTGTAATTAAATCAATCGAATTTACCCCGTTTATATATTCTGCCACGTTCAGCGAGTGATTTGTATCGGGAAAACGTAGTTAAATTTTTCAAGCCTTACAATATCACTTTACGGCCAAATTCGACCATTCAATGTTCGGGATCTAATGTAGTTTAATACATACTCTGATTTCACGAGCGTCGAATAGACTTATCATTTTGTGGTCCATAAGAACACTTTGCTGCGATTAGCCATCTCGATGAATGTATTGATATTGTGACGGAACGAATGCGGGAAACTCGGTTTTAGAACACCTTATTAATACACGAGTACCGTGCGAGAATACAAATATTATAAAATTAAGATAGTATACTTAACGAAAACATTTTCAATACTTCCGTAACGTTTTTAAGTGTTAATATTACACTGTACGAATCTGATGAAATTTTTCTGAGTCAACGATACGTTACGAGAAAATAATGATTAACGCGTACAACATTTAAAAATATAGGTAGTCAGTGGCGCGACCAAGGGGTTAGGTTTTGGGTGTCTGGACACCCACTTTGAACCGTATTGATGGAAATTACATACGATGACCACTGAAAAAATTTTTTTTTTTAAATTTCTAACGTTTATCTGCCAGTCATTATTTATTCGTAAGGTTTATTGGAACGCATTGTTTAAAACACTGTCATAAGTTATAACAAAATGGAAATGTGTTAGTGGTATTAACGTTATAAATTGTAATGTATTTTGTACATAGTAAGTATACCGACAAATTAGGAAATTTATCATTGTAAAAATTAACACGTTATTAAAATTTGTAATATTGTAATATGTACAATAATTTTGTAAAATGCTTTTAAATTTGACAACTACTAAAATGATATATGATTTTTGTCTAAACATATGTGATATAAGTGTTCAGTCTATTAAACGCCGGATGCCAGTAGTGTATTCAGAAATAATTACGGTGGTAGGTTTGATTGAAACGGTTTGAATAGGATAATAAAATAGTAGTCACCCGTAATTTTATAATCATTAACTTTTCAAAAAATAATCGGGGGAACTACGGTATATGCTTTTGGCGGACACCCCCCTTGAAAAAATCCCGGTTGCGCCACTGTAGGGGTAGTCACATTTTAGAGGAAAATAAGTACGAAAGAAATTAAAAACGTTCACTGAGGATTTAACGAATTTGTCACCGTTTTAAAAATGTTTATATCAAAACGCGGTAATAAAGCGTTACTTTTTATTTTATTTTTGTTATTGCGCGTTCCGTAAATGCATTTAAGTTCAATGTTATGAGAATAATAAAGTACAGATCGGTCGCCAATATATATAATACACCTGCCCACCGCATATATTAACAGCAGTCAGCAGAACATTGTGTCCCAGTCGCCTATTTAGAGCGTCGTGTGAACAATAATTTCTGATAAATTCTTTTGGATATTTATAAAAATAAAAATAATAAAAACAGAGTAACTTGACCAAAACGATTCAAAAAAAAGTGACACGATATTATTGCATTTTTGTTTTTAGCGTATAATAAGATTGGGGAGGGGAAATTAGTATAGTAAATCTGTACCCATATAATCGTCGTCGTCGTTATTAATTTTTGTATAATAGTCGAGAACATTAGTGAATGTTGGCCGTAATAGTATATTTACATAAAAACACGGTGGTATATTTATTATGTTGCTAGGTACAACACGCGCGTAGCGACCGAAAACTGAACGTTGACTTGTTAAATCGATTCGGAAACAATCGTCAGACTGCTTTGAGCGTTCGACCTGAACACATCTCTGCAGTCTAAAAATGTAACGGGACACGCAAGACTCCGAGGATCAAGACGCCGCCGCCGGACCGAGGATTATCGTAATTACTTTTGAATTGTACTTAAAATTTCCTAAATTTTCTTTTACTTTTTATTATCTTTTTCGAAATTTATTTTGTATAATTTTTTTATTAATACTATACGTATTTTTCGATTTTTAATTTTTTTCTTTTCAAACCATTTTAATTTGTTGCTTATTTTATTGTATTAACTTAAATATTGTACGCATTGTTCTATTTCCGTATATCTATCTTTTTACCTGTTTAATTATTTTATTATTCAAGTTTTTTTTTTTTTTGTAATTGTGCACATTTTTATTGATTTTTGTACACTTGTCGTTTTACCTGTTTAAATTATTTTTTTAGTTAAGTTTTTTTTGTAACTGTGCACATTTCTATTGATTTTTGTACACTTGTCTTTTTACGTGTTTAATTATTTTATTAATTATAAGGCCTGTAGCGCACTAGGCAACCTGGCTGCCGCACCCCCCAGGTCGCGGAAACCAATCCGCGACTGATGACGGCTTATCGGATACGCGCATAATCTCTGGCACAATTCTGCGGCAGCTGCTTTAGAACGTGCATTATTGCACGGCAGCCATTTTAGAACGTGCACGATTGCACGGCAGCCAACGGGCTGCGCGCGGCCAGAGCACGAAAAAGTATTGTCTTGACAAACCTTCACGTCCACACTGGACTCCTTCCGTCACTTTACACCACCTCACGTCGCGTGTTCCGTCGAAGAAGGAATTCGTATGTACAGGCGAGCAGAGAACGTGTGTAGCAGAGATGAGAATGCTTAGATGGATGAATGGGGGGGTGACAAGAGAAGATAGGATAAGGAATGAATATGTGCGAAGAAACATATAGGGAGTGTAGCGGCGATCGTCAAAAGGACGAGAGAGAATAGACTTGGGTGGAAATGCAAGTTGAAGGAAGAAAGAGGAAGAGGAAGACCGAATAAGAATGCGATTGAGTGTGATATGAGGACTGTTGGTGTACGCGTGGAAGATGTGGGAGATCGGGTCAAGTGAAGGTTTAGTAGGACAGAGGTAGCCGACCCAAAATAGTTGTGATAGAGGCGAGGGAGAAGAAGAAGAGTGAGCAAAGCTTACGGGAGACGTGACGTGACTTGACGGAACGTAATATATACGGTACGTGTCCACACGTGCCTGGAGTATGAGAGCCACAAATGTATGTGGCCGCCGTCAGCATCCATACACACTAGTCGAAGCACAGCCGCAGACATTTTGCGTTAATCGCAAGTCTCGCTCGACTATTTAGAATGACGACTCGATAGCAGTCGATTGGATGCTCATAAATGACTGCCGTAGCCAGGCTGCCTCCTGCGCTATACGCCTAAGTTTTTTTTTTTTTAAATGTTAACATATTCATTGGTTTTTGTACACTTCTTTTTCTTTTTTACCTGTCAACTTCTTTATTTATTTAATCTTTTTTCCTTTTTTTATTAAGAAATGTGCATGTTTTTGGTTTTTTGTAATTATTTATTATAAGTTTTATCTATTTTTTAACTTTTATTTATTAAGTCTTTAAAAATGTGCATTTTTTGGTTTTTTTTTTAAATTATGCAATTACGTATTAAGTCTCATTTATTTTTAACTTTTAAATTTACATTTTAATTAATAACTTTAAATTTTTTAAATTTACTTATTAAGTCTTAAAAATATGCCTGTTTTTTGTTTTTGAAATGATGTAAACGCTTGGTTTTTCAATTTTTCCATTTCGATATTTTTTGATTATTATTTTGTGTTTGTATACCTGGTTTTTTTATTGTAATTACCATAAAAATCTTTTTATGGTAAAAAGTAAAAACGAAAATTTTATATTGTATAATTTCTAATAAATGATGATTGTAAATATCGAATATCGGTGGTTTATTTATTTAATCGAAAAATTGTGATGAACAAAATTTTATGGTCACACTGCAAAACGATAGTTAGGCAAATAATAGTTCCACACCAAAATAACAGACGACACCTGATTAAATTATACATTTCAGAAGTCGTTTATCGCTGCACCGTACAATTATTATTAAAACTATAATTTAATATGGTTTTCGTCGTTCCAATAATGCTATATAGTCTGCTATATACGCAACACAGCACCGCGATTTAAATACCCGTTGAAAGCAGGGGAAAATACACGAACGTTTGACGGAAACCTTGCGAATTTCGATATTTTAATTTCATTGAAATCGACAGCCAAACAAACGTACTTCCACTAAATACGTATACTTTTTTTTTATACAATATTAAAAAAAAAAAAAAAAATTTACTTCCATCAAACATTTGTAGAACCTCTCGTCTTTCTATTATACGTCTTTAAAATTTAAATCGTGGTTCCGAGTCGAGTGTAGTAGGCGTAATATTGGAACTACTCGATTGATAAATTAAATAAACGTCGGCAATCAGAATTATGTTCGATTTAATCATTTTAGCGAGTTAAAAAGAAAAACTGCTTAAAAACTCGCTCAGTCTCGTCGTAATACTTCTTATACACATATTATATAATAATGCCAAAGTCGATTTTCTCGTTATTCGAACGAACAAAATATCGGGATAACGCGCTTGACGCATTCCCGTGCTTATTTATTAATTTTTTTCATTTCAATGTCTTCCCGTATATTTTAATACGTACCTGTATAAGACCGTGAACGATATTTCAATTCTGGTCTATAATTTCCTTCGTTCTTAAAAAGGATAAGAGTCCTGTCGCGTTTTCACGTGATCGCGGCAGTTTTATACGCCCTTCAGAACACACCGATTTCGTGCGTACCTATATTCGTCAAAAGATTTGCTCACAGCTTTTAGCTTTACGAAAGCGGCAATTTCCGCACGAATTTGCGGTCTGACGCCTTCGACTCTCGAGCGCGTCCAAATCGAAATTACGAATAGCGCGCCGTAGTCACTTTCAGACAGTCGTCCTAACATAATTTTTCCGCGTAAATCCACAATAAAATTATTCGGGTTAAAACGGCAAGACTTATACATTTCAGGATTGCGAAAGATGAATTTACAAGAAAAAGAAATTGTTTTCAGAAATTACTTTATTCCTGAAACGAAGTGCTTCTAAATTTTTATTTATTTTAATATTTGTAGTGTACAAAAAAAAAAAAATATATATATATATTATATATGTTAAACGATTTCGTATTCAGTTGGATTAAATTATTAATTTAAAAAAAAAATGTGTCGCGCAATTTTATAGAACACTTGTGGGTACAGTAAAAAATATTATCGAAAATTCTATAATGTCAGTTTAAATACAAAAAAAATGTTTTGTAAATAAAAAACTGCGGTTATATTTCAATCGTTTACCTGTGGAAACAAAAATGAAAGGACATCAAAATGATTTCTAGCGCACGGGCCTCAGATCTCGTAGTTGCGGCACTGCAGACGGGGCAAGTGGCGGTCTCTCTCCAGTGGCAGCGCCCCCCCCCCCCAGTGTCTCCTGCAGATACCGCACGACATATTACAATGTACTTACCTATTCGGAGATATTGATACATTAGGTACGTATAAATAAATCGTTCCGGTATCCGTGACAATAGTTCCTTGGCGACCTAAAAAATACCTGCGTCAATATTGTTTTTATTCAAAATTCAAATTCATTTCGTAATGTAAATAAAAACAAAAAATTAAAAAATTAACGGAATCAATAGAAAACGGTTGATAAAAACAAAATTGTACTGCTACAAAACTCTGTGATATCTAGTAAAGCAGTGCGCAAGTCGCGGGTGATTTTCAAACTGATGTGTTAGCGGAGGAGAAAAAAATGTACTTACCTATTCGGAGATATTGATACATTAGGTACGTATAAATAAATCGTTCCGGTATCCGTGACAATAGTTCCTTGGCGACCTAAAAAAATACACACTACGGGTCGCTATAAAGAGTCATTTTTGAACTCTTGAAATGTTTAAAAAAAAAAAAATGTCTTCAATTAGAAAACAAAAATAATTATAATTTTAACACTTATTTCTGTATTTTAATTTCGAATAATAATAGTAGAATTGTTTTTTTTCATAAGCCATATTTAATTATTTACACGAATCTAGTGAAAAATAATTTCACATCTTTTATAATAGCGTGTACCCACTTGAAGTTTCGTCGAAAACACTAAATTTTTCAAATTGTATTCAGTATATTTACCTACCTTTAATTACAAAATAAGTTAAAATTAATTTAGTATTGCTTTTTAGATCTCATTATTAATTTGTTGTCGGCTATAACAATGACCTAGCTATATTAGAAATGCATTGCGTATTATCGCATCGTTGGTTGGTATAGTTGATACCTACCTACTCAACTATTTTTACGCGTTACTAAGTCTTAAATTTTATACTGTATCGCATAAAGTATGTGTGTGTGCGCGCTCGCGAATTTCGATTTCTATTTCCTATTCAGTCTCGTTAATTTTTCAACTTAATTAAAAAAGTTTTAAAATAACTTCAACAAAAAATCGAGTTGGGTTTGGCAATATGCAAAAAAAAAAAAAAAAGGAAATATTGCATTCTGCCTTTTACGCGATGAAAACGAAAATAACCAGTACGTACACGGATCGCAGAAATCAGTTTTTTCACGTTTTACGACAAGTTTGTCATTCTCGTTCTTGTGATTTTTACGAGTCGCAAGAAAGTCTCTATTGTTGAAATTTTTGTACGTAACAAATTTCCCCAAAATAATTTATTTATACGACGTTTATTAATTAAATTTGTCGTTCCCGTTTTTCGCGAAACCAATCGTTGTCGTCTGGCGGATCTAAGATTTTTTTTTGGGGAGGGGGGCCCAAAAATGTATAATTCTATAAGTACAATATTTAGGATTTGATTTAAGGCCTTCGAGTAAATAATAGTACGAGTATATTATACTATTATTTACTTATTAAGTTATTGAACAATGAACATAAACTATAAATTACAGATAAGTTTACAGTCAACATTATCGCAACGATACCTTACAATCATCGGCCTTACAGTCATTAACTACGAATATAATATAACAACCGAGGGGGGGCCCGGGCCCCTCGGACCCCCTTGAATCCACCACTGGTTGTCGTATACGAGAACGACACAAACAAAACCCGAGAATACTGCGCATGCGTACTCCAACGGTCACGTGATTTTCTCGTATACGAGAAACAAAATTAGGAGTCGCAGAAACTCTCTGTCAGTGGCGTATTTTCAAATTTTTTCTGGGGGGGGGAAGGGTCTAAAAAGTAGGTAAGTTTATAATATTATAAAAAATACGTACGAGATGAATTAATAATTATATCATTCCATTATTTGTTGATTATGAAAAACTGAAAATTATTACGAACGGATCATTGCAGGAACGATTGAAATGATCCGTGACGTCATTATTTGTTGTTATCAAATTTGGTCGTTATCGAAAAGCGCGGTTGTTATCGACCGTTCCTATTTGATTCGTATTTGAATGGCTGAATATATATATATATAACTCGCTTGAAATCATCACATAATCACCGAAAAATTGAATATTTCCTGTTTAGGCCGGGAGCGTAAAATCTCATTACACGAGCCCG
This sequence comes from Slavum lentiscoides, assembly GCA_032441835.1. Classification (NCBI taxonomy): domain Eukaryota; kingdom Metazoa; phylum Arthropoda; class Insecta; order Hemiptera; family Aphididae; genus Slavum; species Slavum lentiscoides. Next base: position 29,162,422 of record CM063708.1, read on the forward strand.
GACACTATATCAAAAATAATGCGTGTATATGATTTAAATTACTAAAATAAATAAACGATGATGATGAGATAACAAAAATTTATAATAATACCGCAGTGGCGTCATTTGGTGGGGGGCAGGGTGGGCATTTGCCCCCCCCCTTGTTAATTGTGGGCCGACATGATTTGTGCCGAGATGATGTTGAACAATAGTTATTCTAACCAAATCTGAAGTAATGACTATCGAGTTATGAGTAGTAATAACAAATCGCGTGGCAAACAGCGGATTAAAATTATAAATTACCAATAAAATTTTTAAAGTATGCAGGTCATATAACCACGATTAAAGGCGATTAATTCGTGGTTACAGCTTACCACAGTTCTGGATTTTTTTCGATGAACACGGTTATCGTTACCTAAAAGCAGTGGGTAAATTACAAAGAATATACGATGTAGGTACGTTTGACGGTTGACGACGTGCCTACCTGTAATCTGTATGGCTGTATCGCGTACGGCATAAACGAATTTGTTTAGCCATTCTTTAACGTTTCGAACGTATATTTTATGTATACATAATTTGTGAGTGGCAAGCGTGAAAAAATAAAAATGAAAAAAGCTAAAGGTCGTGTGACCAAGACGGCGAGAAAGAGAGGAAAATAACTGAACAAGATGTTCAGAACATATGTCACAAAACGTAATTTCTAACATGTTTAATGTTATACGACAAGGGAAACTTCAAAACTTAAATCTCATAAGTACTATATATAGTCATTTATAATACATTTATTATAGTTGACAAAATAATGAATTTTCTCCTACCCCCCCCAAAAAAAAAAATAAATAAAAATAAAAAATATCGGGCGATTCGCGCGTGCCCATGATAACGAAAATATCAAAATTATGTAAAACGGAAATCGTATTGAGCTAAATGTAAGTGGAAAATAGTTAAATGGGCCGGTTAAATATTTTGCCTCCCCCTTTCGAAAACTGAAATGACGCCACTGGTCCATGGTATCTTCGGTATTCTTCTATACAGCCATAACACGAATGCTTCTATTTTATTTGTAACGGCATCATTCATAGTCCAGGATTCTGCACCGTAGAGTAGCACAGAGAACGCGTAGCATCTTATGTGCCTCATTTTTGTTTTAAGAGATATATGTTATGGCTTTTGAAAATTGCGCTCATTTTGTTAAATGTTGTTCTCGCTTTATTTATACGACATTTTATTTCTTGAGTGTTGTCCCATTTTTCATTTTCCATTTTTTTTTTTTTGCGCGGGTTAGAATATTTAGATTTTTTTTGTATCACTAGAAGAGATATAATAAGGCTAATATTTACGCCACTGTGTTAAGAAGCTGCAACGCTTTATATCTACGCGTTTCCGATGTGACATTATTGAAATTCGATTTTTTTGTCGCGCGTTATTATATGTAACTATACTTTGTTTTCGATATTGATGATCAAAGTGTAACGAGTTAAATATTACGTTTATGTATTACTTTTAGAAAACAATATGTAAATAATAGAGTCTATATTGCGCGTGTTTAATTAATAATTATTATTATTGTTTTGCTCTTCAAATAACTCTGTAGGTAATTAAATGTCGAGAATATAATAATAATTGTACTGTAAATAAAAACCTGTACGAATGTTTCCGGTGTTTAATTAATTAATTTTCGAAAACGAATAAATTATTTTTAAGGCAGCGATTGACTTTTATGGAAAAGCACTATGTTATTATTATTATTATTATTATTATTATTACAATGTACCTACCTATATATTTACATACCTAACAAAATGTGTTTTTCATTACAGACGCGTTAATAGGTACGTATATATAACGCGCAATTTGACATATATTTAAAGTGAAATATTAATAAATGCGAATTTAAAGATTTTATTCGCTGATTTATATATTATTGAACAAAATTTACTTGTTTAAACTTTAAAATATATGGCGAGTTAGTCTATATTGTCCTCAATTATTGATTGTAATCTATAAATTTTTGTGAAATATTTTTTATAATATGTATACATATTATTATAAATACATTTACAAATTTAAATCGTGAGTCATTATTGTTTTATTCTGAAATGTGCATCTTTATCAGCCTTTCCAATAGTTGAGATATTTAACTCGGTTAACATCAAATGGAGATTCGTCCGCAGATTCACCCCACTACTATCAGTGATGATTCAGTCAATCTCAGCAGTTCTTACACATGTACTCAAAAGTCAAAACTCACAAACTACCTCTATATGATATACCTTACTATGCCCTTACCCTAACACCTTCGGCGAAGGTTGCACCTAACTTCCTTGGCTACACTCCAATCGGATTAATGTATAATTATCAGTTTATTTAGGCAATTTATTGTGGACAATTTTAACTCGAGCACACTGGTCTTCACAGATGGCTCTGTTTCGCCACCAAGGGCGGATTATGCTTATTTTCTTCCCGAACTAAATGTACAATCAGCTTCTAATTTGTCTTCATACGCTTCTTTCTTTACCGCGGAATGCTGGTCGATTTTAGAAGCTCTCTACTGTATTAGCTCTCTACCCTCTGGCAATTGTCTCATCTCATTATATCGGATTCTCAAGCCAGGCTTCTAGCTATAGACAGCAACGCTTTCCTCTTCAAGTGCTCTCCTATTATTTTAAGAATCCGTGCTTCTCTTCCGTCTATGAAAACCAGGTCTACCAATATTTCGTTTTTATGGGCTCCAGGGTATATTGGTATAACCGGTAATGAGTATGCGGATTTTTTGAGCTGGCTCCACCGTCATTCCTGCTACCTCGGGTCCTCTTTGGTGCCTTTATTCCGAATTAATTCTTCTACATCGTCGATTCATCCAGAAACTGTGAACGCTAGAATGGGAAAACTTGCCTGATTCCTACGCCTTTGGATATAAAACAATATCTAAAAACATACCTTCACGGCCGTGGTTTCAATCATTTAATATTAGTCGCACTACTATAGTTAAATACAACAGTTTACGCATCGGCCACAACCTCCTACCATATCATTCCTTTAAAATTGGGCTAAATAACATCTCATATTGTACCCTACCCAAATGTGGCACATCATCTTGCGACTTTTAACACCTTCTAAACAATAACTGTCTTTCCTTTCACATCATAGAACTCATTTAAAGTGCCTTTTTTCCTCTGCCAATCTCAACTTTTCTTTTATTAATGCTTTTTCTGCTATCGACGTAATACTAATTAAATACATCCTCAATTTTACACTACAAACAGGCCTAAAAATCTAATAGTATGAGCTTTATCCGTTCTATTTTCTTGTCATGTACTCGTACGTCAAAATCAAAATAATTTTTTTATTTTATTATTTTTTTGCCTATTGTAATTGTCGAGATATAATAATTTATTAGTTAAAATTTCAATAATAATAATAATAATAATAATAATAATAATAATAATAATAATAATAATAATAATAATAATAATAATAATAATAATAATAATAATAATAATAATAATAATAATAATAATAATAAAAATTATTATCGTTTTATTTTTATTTCTACGAATTAAGTGTATTTGATATATAATTCATGTATATATTAAGAATATTTTTGTTTGATTTAATTGACGTAGTATTATGATGATTTTATAAGGAAAAATGTTCAGTTTAAAAGTACAAACATCTTGGTTTCGGCGAAAAAGCGCACTTTTATATTTTCTCAAAAAGGAAACCTTATACGTATCGATTCCTATAATGATCACTTTTATGAGACGGAACATTTTTTTTCTCGGACCTCGGGTTAATATAATATTTGTACCAAACATTATTTTAATAGTGCGCCGGTTAAAAATATCCGCGGACGCCGCGCCGCCGGGGTAAACAAACTTATTATTTAAATATAAAAGAAAAATTGGACCTTTGAAACTTTGAACGTTTATTAGAAAATTTTTTCTGATATTAATATTAAAAAAAAAAATTGATTCGTCGTCGATCAAATATTAGTGAAAATAATTTTACTGGAACGATTTATATACGTAACTGATAATAAAAATATATAGTTGAAATAAAAGTTTTAAAATTTTTTATGTACGACGAAAGTTTATTAATAAATTATATGCGAGTATTGTGTATTGATCGAAGTTAAATAAACGTATATACAGGAGTAATAAGTTGATTAAAAGTATAATATGTAAACTACATTAATAATATATATATATATATATATATATATATACACAGTAATAAAAGTAAAAAAATATTCTTATGTAAAATAAATACGTGCAGAATGCAGATTATACATTATAATACTTATGTTATTATTAATATGGTAATATTTGAAAATATATGTTGTAAGTTATAACAAAATAAATTTGGTCGAATTTTCTTATATAAACAAAATGTTTGAACATTCTTAATTTAATAAAACCTACGCGAAGTCTAGAAATTGCATAAATGTTACGAGAATTTATCACTCTTATAATTTTCGTATTACTTTCTTTTAATTTTTCTTTTTTTGTGCGTATAATTTCACTGATTCTATATTCTATTTTTTTTTGTTTACTGTTAAAAAACGACTATTTTTTATTTTAATTAAAACTCAAGTTGATTATAGAATAAAATTGTGAAGTATTTAGTATACGTAATAGTATAATGTAAGTGCCTATTTAAATCATAAATTTAATACAAAATGGTAATGCCGTTAAAATATAATATAATCATCCTGAAAAATATTCGAATAACGCGTGAAATAAATTAATGCTCTCTGCATATATATATATATATTACAATTTTCAAACACGATAAAAATATTATAATATAAGCGCGAACAAATTATTTTTTGTTTTAATTTTTGCGTGGCTTTTAATTGACTTCAAACGATTACCTGAATTAATTAAATTGAAATTTTTTTCAAATATATAATAATACAATTCATTGCGCATCTACGTGGAATATTATTAATAATATGAATGTATATATATACATTTGTTTATCAAAATTATTAAACGTAAACGTCCGCAATAGTTTTAAATTCAGAACAGTGACGTATATTATAACGTATTTATTTTTTTTTAGGTAAAAAAAAAAAAAAGAATACGTACCAGATGATACACCAATACAACGAGTATAAAGTTATTGAAATGAAGTGTTGACGTAAATAAACTATACTTACGCCGCCTTCTGGACTAGACTAATGCCATTCGTGTATATTAATATTGTGTATAATATATAGATGACCGTTCGTTTTAGTGAACGGTATACAAAATATTACAATTTTGTTATTGATTGAGGTCGGTTGATAAATTACTATTTAAGAAACCCTCGCAGTTACAAATGTGCATATTATATAGTCTCTCGCAATATTATTTTCCTCCCGCGGTGTTCACGGACGTGCTCGGGAGTAATGACGTTATTTTATTGTTTATGTGTTATCGATGTTTAAAAACTATATTTTATTCAAAAAAAAAATTAATAAAATCACATCGTAAGAATGTTATACCTACGTATAGTTACGCAGTATGTAGTAATGGAATGTCTGCTTGTACAATTGACGTTTTTCGTTGAATTTTGACTTTTGCGCGATACCCGTAGACAGCTGACTGTATGAAGTTCGATACTTACATCGACGATTGCCGCCGAGTTATATAATTTTTAATTATTAATAACTAAAAAAAAAAAACCGTACTTTATATAGTTTGTGTTTTGAAGTGATATGATTAGGTCTATATTAAAAATCTAATCATATTAATCATTAATATTGTTACGTTATATGTTAATAAATAAATCAAATTGAATCCGTAAATAATAATGTATATATAACTTGGGCGTTATTCTGTTTATGGTTTTCTATGCGAAAAATAAAACCTTTACGTTTTACGTAAGTATGTTTTCTTTGATCGATATCCATTCGGTTGGTGGAATTATTATGTACTGCTTACCTATATTATATTCGAAGAAAATGTCTGATCGTTTCGCAACGTTAATTGGTAAAACATTTTTTACATTCAAAAGCATTTAAATACCTATATATATATGTAATGTAATTGAATGTATCGAACGATGTCATCAGCCGTCCAGCAGTGGTGGAAAGCGTATTTGATATTTACACAAAATACTAAAGTAGAAATAAAAATGAAATATCGGTTTTGGGTTTATACTATTACTATTGATGTCATAAAAATGTACGAATACGTTTTATTATAGACATTCATAACTTTGTTATGAATTCTCGAGTATTTACGTACCATACTGCATTGTCAGTTCTGATTGATGATAACGAAGTAATATTACCGTAATTTTGAAAAACTCGCATTGAAAATAATATTATGTTTTTAAGACCCTTTTCGTTTTATTAAACTATTACGAAACACAATAGTTCGTATACGTATAATCGTATGTGTAATATAATATGTATTATAGTGGTTTATATTTCTAATATAAGAAAGTATAGGTATACGTATATTATAATATTTACTATAAATTACTTAAGTATATTATTTCGTATCGATTTATTTATTATAATTTTTTTAAATAAACGAGTAATATCGAATATAATATTTATATTATACACAAAATAAACGTCACATAATTATTATATATCTTATAACACTGCGTACTAAAAACAAATAGAGACTATTATAACGTTTATATAATATTATAATATATTCATAATATACGGCTGTGGTTATTATTATTATTATTATTATTCAACGGCACGCGTAGTCTACTACTATAATAAAGTCAATTATTTTCACGATTAACGGATACGGTTTATACATTTTTATCATTGAAAATATGACTACGGGATATTAATCGAGATGACAATTAAACCAGAAATAAAGTGAATAATAGTACACGTTAGTGTTAAATTTTTTAAATATAATATGTGTGTAACACACGATGAAAACGTAAATTTTATTAGTGTATTTTTGGACTATTATTATACAATCGGATACGGATCAAAATGAATAAAAATGTTTTATACGCATACGGTATATAATCACCGTAATTAAAAGCGTTTAAAAACAAAATATTTTAGTTATCCAGACGCTAGTCCAGCGTTGTACGTAATTGTATATTATACTTGCAGCAATTATTATATGTATGGTGGTGCGATTTATTGAATATTATAACCTTGTTAAAACGCGAATTTCAAACGCATGATAAACGGTGTAAATAATACGACAGAGGCGCGGAACTACGAATTTCGACACCCAGGAAAATCAATACAATTACGCCTTTTTAAACTTTTCCATTAGCTTCTATAGTAAAACTTTTACGGCTCGGCAACTGTTATAAATCTGCAGTATATAAACTACGTACGGAGAAGAAAAAAGAAAGAAAAACACAAAACTATTATAACGAATATATCTTTCCATAATAGAAGAAAAATATTAAATTTAATTGTGAGTTCGGAATTAGAATGATGAATAGAGGGGGAGATCGATAGAAATGTTGAATGATTTCGGAGAATTAAATATCGATAAAAGACAAACACATATTTTATTGTTATACGCGTCTTTATGGCTCGACAATTCACTCGGTTTTCGAAAAAAAAAAAACGCTTTTATACCCGGTAATTCAGCGTAACATATTCTAGCCAACGGGCAATAATACAATATAACCAGTACGATGCGCGACACGTGTATTGTCTGATTACCGGAGTACAAAAATATTATATAAAAAAAAAATTCATTGGCTTGGCTTTTAAAAGTGAGTCCCAAATATTTTACGCCCGGGAAAAAATCCTCGTCTGCTGTCCCCCTAGATCCGTCACTGGACCATTGGCGCACCTGGGAGGGGGGAGGGGTGCTTTTGGGCTAAAGCCCCAACGAATTTTTTTTATGAGCTCATACACTGTTCTAAGATATTGATTTGTTAGAATATTGTATTACGGTGATTTTTTTTTTTTGGCCATTTTGATTATTATGATTTTATATTATTTAAAAATGACCGGTTGTTGTTTGCAGTAGGAAAATTTGTAAGTTAGCCTCCTCCCGAAAAGTAAATCCTGAGTGCGAGCCTGCACCGGACATGTAATTGTTTAAAATTGTCATAAAATAGAAATGTATCACGTAATGTGTGTGTGTGCTGTGTACTCACGGAACTTTTGATTAAAATACTTTGGAGACGACACGAGGAAATGACTATATAATAGAAAATTGTATATGGTTTTGAATTGATCAAACAAGTGTCGCGCATTGTATTACACATTAGAAACGCCACGCGCTATATAACACGTATAAAATGAATGCGACGGAACAACAGAGTGAGTTGTATATAGTGTATAGTTGTTCGAATAAGACATATAAATCTTACGTTATCAAACGCGTTTTCCAAGGTTTATTTCAATCTCGCCTTTTGGGTGGGGGGGTTATCTTCTGGACACGAAAGCGAAACAGATCCCACGCATACACCGTTTTCTATTTGAATAGTAAATATTTGTTTGAGTTCGGTTTTGTCGTCCGTTGTTCACAGCCGAACGCGGAAACGTCTGGCTATGTATTATAATATGAATGACTATATTAGAGAGAGAGAGAGAGAGAAAATAACATTTGGATGACAGTAATAATATTATACGTGTATATAATAATAATATTAACATATGTATTTATAATATAATTATTTCTTTCAAATCTACTACGGACGAATTATTATCGAACAATTACATCGAGTATATAATATGGTCGCTTAAGACGCAACAACGCCGCGCGTTTTTAACTGGTCACAATCAGCTCGTACCGATAGTTTCACGGGGCACCGCGGTATTGACACGCATAAATTATTATCATCGAGCCGTCCGAACGATAATATTGTTTAAAAAAATAACACCGCCCATTTCCGCACGATGATAACATCGTTTCGGCGAGCTTCGCTTTATCTGTAACGGCCGAGCTTTTTTTTTATGTGAAATGAATTCGCAATATCGATTGGTCACTTATTAAGTTCATTCGAGATTTATTTCTTCGTTTTAGACAACGGATTGACGTGTCGAGGGTTATAATTTTTTGTTTTTGTTTGGTTTTAAGCGCTTTGTCGAGATGAGCTGATTTTTTTTTGTTCGTTTGTCTATATTGAAGCGGCCTGCGTTGCAATTCAGTTTTAATTTTTTTTTTTGTAGCTATACCCCCCTCCCCTACCTATCTAGAGAATTTTCGGTACTTAATTTTTGTAGCTGTTTTACGGACTGAATCGACTATATTACTATAATAATGACCGTTCAATTAACGCGAATGTGACAAAAAAAAATCGTGAATAACATATCAAATATCGCAAGAAATGTATAGATTTTTTTTCTCTTGTTCTCGTAAAAACCTATGAAATCCGAGATTGGTGGTGTTGTTTCTTAAGCGACGATATACATAAGCGACACAAACCGTCTACGATTCATACGCATGACTATAATAAACCACTACAGGACTATTTGTTATAATATTGTTAGAGAGATTCGTACGCGGCGATTTCCGCGTGACGACACGGCGTTCGAGTTAGGCAAAAACAGTTGCGGGTAAAGCGCGCTGGTACGACGAAACATAAATCGGTGACGAACGGGGGGTGGGGTATTGGTTTTTGAAATTCTCTCTCGTGTACTTCTGTTCGACTGAAAACGTCATGCATTTGGAAAACAGATACGATTTTACATAATAATTGTAATAATAATAATAATAATAATAATAATAATAATAATAATAATAAACAAATGGAATACTTTTCGTGTGTGTACGCATGATAACGTTATAATATTTGGCACGGTTAGAGTAAAAAAAAAAAATTTGTTTAATCTCAAGCTGTTTTCTTGTAGTTATTTCGTTAAAATATAATATTATTTGTATTACACTGCACTTCTCGTTGTAGTCGTGGGTCTATTGGTTTTGTGTGTGTGTGTGTTAAAGGCGTGTGTTTTGGAACGGGGGAAAACGTTTGGGGTGTTTTTTTTTTTAAATTTTTAATTGAAATCCGCGGCCGCGGTGTCGTCCCGGAATTGTGGTTCCGCGGCGTATTCGCTACCGTCGTCGTAGTCGTCGGCCCGTTTGCCCAGACCGAAACCGTACTGAAGACGGGCCCGCCTGACGGCCGGGTGCCAGATGGACGCCGTCAACCCCGCCATGTCACCTTCGTCCCATCCAGCCCCGACGTCCGCGTCGCGTTTTCCCAGCCCGAACGCGAACCTCTGGCCGTGACCCATGTCATCCGACGACGTCCTCTTCTTCTCCTCCGACAGGTCGTTGTACGTGTAGTCCGCTTCTCTGTCGTCCACGTTCAAATACGACGGGTGCGACACCTATAATAGGACAACCAACCGTCACACGCGCGTCTCGTCAATATTATTATTATTACTGCAATGTCGAGTGGTGGTCAGTGCCGGGGCTAGGTTTTGCGGGGCCTTGGACATGGGCACACGGAGGAGGCAAGATCCTTGCACCCCTAGCTTTTTTAAAATCAGGCATACTAATAGAACTATAGATTTATGATTTTTATTAAATGTCAATGTGTTCCACGGTTTCAAGTTGTCAATTGAAAACCGCGGGGCCCATTAAAATCGAAACAAGCGTGGGGCCCTGGAAATATGTCCTCCCCTAGCGCCGGCATTGGTGGTGGCTCGAGATGTTGGGCAGTTGACGAGAAAACGGAACATAGGATGAGTGCGGCGGAGATGAGACGATTAACTGTAGGAAGGATGGAGAATACAAGAAATGAATGCGCGCGAGGGGTAGTGTAGGAGTGGCGTTTATTGCGGAGAGAAAACGAGGGGGGGAACGGGTCGAGATGTTTCGGACATGATGTTATACTGCGAGAGAGAGAGAGAGAGAGAGATACGATTCAGAGGATTTGTGAGGTGCATTTATGGGAATGAATGTAGAAGGGAAAAGTGGAAGAGAAAGACGGAAGAAGAAACGCTGGCGTAGATGGAATTGAAGGTGATATGAAGATAGCTGGTGTACGAGAGGTGGTACATCGTGTTTATTTGGAGGTGTAGGACAAGGGCGGTCGACTTAACGTAGTTGGCAGCGTATGGCCGAGAAGGAGGAGGAGGAGGAGGAAGATATTATTATTAGTAGTATTGTTACAGTCATGTCATTCGCGTTCGCATCATTTTTATCGTGACCTTATTATTATAATTTCATATATAGAGTGTAGCGTATAATAAATAGCTTAGAGTAAGATATTTCTTGAACGATCCCGTGTTCAAAACGGAAAATGTGAATATAATTATATTAAACATAATTTTTATACTTAAGTCATTTTAATCCCGGAGTACATAATAATCTCATACTACACAAAGTGTGCTCGTAGCGTACACAATTTTAGGCTCAATGATAATAATTGTATAATATTACAATTAACTTACAATCGTACGAGACTATTTTTAGCAATACTTAGTGCGCTAATTCCGTTTAAAACGGAATAAATATTTTAATTTTTACTGTTATAAACGTACCACGAAATATGAACTAAGATATTATTATTGTATTTATGAAATTATGCTGTATCTATTTTATATGACGAGTAAACGCGGTATTCGTAGACACGTAATAAGGGGGTGAGACTTTTAAGACATCGTCGTGTTACGATGATTTACCAGTGTCATCGTGTAATTAGGTATACATTGTGGAGAGTTTGAATTTAGCTGGCTATTAAAATACTAAATATTTAATTTCATACACAATACTGTAGTACTTGAGTATTACTCGTATTTCAGGGCTGATGTCTTCGAATAGTACGAGTTAAGAAATCAATTTTATTTGCTGTGAGAACACGTAGTTTATTTATTATGTATAACAGCGTTTATTAAATTGTATTGATTCATACGCACATAATATTGTTGTACGTAACTAACATTTCAAATTTTGTTTTAGACTTTTTTTCGTACACACGCTAACTAATAAAATAAATAATTAAAACGTTTTAATATTTCTAATTTTCATTAATTTTGAATTTTAATTGAACAAATTAAATCTTAATTAACGTTAATTAATTAATTATTACGCTTTCAATAGTGATATGATTAAATAAGTCAGTTAATCGTTTTATTTTCATGTAGCTTTACGAATTTTCGCGGCGGAATGATTAAAGCACTGCAGTTATACGACAACCGCGAAATATTTAATTGAAATCTTAATCGAAAAACGATTCAATTTTCTCTGCCCGTTACTTTTAAGCTCTGTGAAACTAATGTATTAATTAAACTCGGAGTGTTCAAATTGTAATTTCGTATTATAAATAAAAGAAACGCGAATATTTCTCTCGATTTCACAGCTTATTTCCAAGGAATATTACCGATTAGTCAATACGATTCGTTATATTTTTTTTAATAAAACTCGGACCTAAACATATTAATTTCTATTTTTATCGATCATTTAATTTCTCTCATCATTTAATTCCGTCTTCCGTGTTATTAACTAAAGAACGTGTTCACAATAAATAACCGCAACCGTATTAGGACACAAAACAAAAATACAAGTGTTAAATTTTATACGTTTTAGAGGGGGAAAAATCGTTATAAAATTAATCGATATATTAATGGAAAAATTAAATTGAAGAAAATATACGGATACAATTGTATTTTCATTATAGTCTCTTATTTGAAATGTAAAAACGTAAATGTTAGTATAATGTAAAAACGTGTATGAAATAATATGTATGTGTGTTATAGAATTCTGTCTCGTTTGTATATTTTACGTCAACAAATATCCGTTTCCGCGTGTATTGTGTAAGTTTCCGAGTCAAATCTGTTCGTTTTCGTGAGCTGAAATTGGAAATACACACAATATATTACGCGTTCCTTACGAAACTCTGTTTCGGTATTTGAAACTTTTTTCTATTCACTTACGACCCAACTGATACCCCTTTCCCTAATTATATTCGGAGTAGGATTTATATCTTATGATATCCGGCGCGTAAAAAATGCATAAATGTTACGAGAAAAAAAAAATTCACCAAAAACGAGTTAAAATATCAATTACTGTACACTATTTTTCTTTATAGGTAATAATATAGTAATATTTTAGTGGTATTCCTCGTATTCAACGGGACACACAATTTAATTTGCTACTCTTCGTTTTATAGTCTATGTCTTAAAATATATGTGATTTAATTGGTTTTAATTTATGACGGATGATGATGTTTACGGGTAAAGTGAGAAATATTTGATAGGTATTGCAGATACGTTAGGATCTAAGCGTGTTGAAGACGATGTGGGCTATTATAAAAGGAAATGTCTATTATCACGTTTATTAAAACGCATCGAAAAATATTAAAATAAAGGAATAACGATAGAAGGAAATCTACCAGACAATTTTTTTTTGGCTTTCCAGATAATAAACTCAGCATTATATTCATCAGGCCAATCGTATAATCGACAAAATTTCCTATTCATTCGAAAAGAAGTTAAAAAAAAATGCGCGCCGGCGCGTTTCTCGACGCGGTCCAGTCGTTTTGATAACGATCAGAGTCACGGCGTATTTAATCTCTTTAAATTAAAATCTAATTTTTCTCCTTGCTTCTGCGTTTCGTTTAATAAAATAGATCTCCTCGTTCCGACAGTGCGTAACGTAGACAAAACCGTCTACAAATCGCTCTAATTTTCGCAGCAGAGTTGTCTCGAAATCATCTAATACACGCCAATCCAGGCGTTATAAAATAAATAACAAACTATCATAGGCGGTTCTACGGGTGCAGCCACTGCAGCCTTAGCTGCACCTGACATTTCAGCCGCCGCAAAAATTTTATCATGGGGTAATATAATAATTAACAAATGGAAATAAAACGTAACATTGTACCATAGGTACAAATTAGAATTTTCATCGGAAATATAACTAATTATTAGTATTTCTTTTTTCTGCAAAAAAAATTTTAATTTGTAAAAGTTTCAAGACCCCCCCTCCCCTCAAAAATATTCACATATGGCTGCACCTGAGATTCATTCCTGGAGCCGCCTATGCAAACTATACTTGTATAGAGTATTTTATTCTTCTTCTCATTACACTCCTATGACGGCACGGGGTCGATCACGTTATAGTAGGTCTCCTACGCGATCTCCTTGCACGTTTCGTACACTCGAAACCACAGCTTCATCTTCGTACCACTTCTCAATTCCATCTATCCACTCCTTCTTCGCGCTATTACTTTACAGCGAGTATTTTATTAATGCGTCGAACGTAAAATAACGCGGACGTTTTTTCTCAATAATTTACATTTATTTCACACATAACGCGTCCCTCAACTGTTACCCTTATACGTCATACACCTATCCGTAGTTCTGGTCCTACGATGACCGTCACTGAATCGTAAACGAAGACAATTCTCTCACCCTCTTTCCGAGTCCGAAACTGTACTGCGGCGACGCCCGTCGTCCCAGGCCGAAACTGTAGAACGTCGGCGACGCCCGTTTGCCCTGCGCCCTAGACCATTTCCCCCAGGCGTCCTGATTGAGCGCGGCCCGTTTGCCCAGGCCGAAACCGTACTGCTTGGACGCGGACCGTTTGCCCAACCCGAACTCGTACTGCCGGTAAAGACGTTTTCCCAGCCCGAAACCGTACTGCTTGTTGTGCGCGCGCTTCGTCTGCAAGTATCCCAGCGGCTCGGCGAAATACCCGTCCGCCGGCGTCTGGATCGACTGCAGCGGATGACCGCCGCCGCCGTTGGCCTCCAATGTCTGCAACATGTCGGCGGCGGACTGTTGTTGCCGTTGCTCCTGTTCGCTCTTCACGCCCGCTTTGTCTTCGTTGACGGCCACCGCGTCCGCGCATACCGCCGCCGCTGCGATCACTACGATCCACGCGCAACCACCGGTCATTTTGATCTGCGAACACGGTCGTAATCGATATATTGTATAAATTTAAAAAAAAAAAAAATTATTCTGTCGATCAACGGTACAGAAACATACGATTGATCACAAACATGTGACGTTTTCCGACTCAAAAAAAAAAAATTACTTTTTATGCAACTTATCCGACGGAGCACACTAAGAAGTAATGTAAACAGGCAATTTTCTGAACGCCAGAAGCAAATGATTATTATAATTAGTAGGCTCGTATCGGCTGTAGAAGTCTCGGCGAAAATTCGACCGCTTAAAGCGAACCGAATATAACGTTGTAAAAAGATACGAATTTATTAATATTTTTAAGGTTATTGAGGAAATCAAATTTAGTGCATTTTTTTTCGGAATAATAGTAGATTTTTTGGATTTTTTTTCAGTATACTAAAATAAAATATCCTATTTTTAGCAGCATAATTTCAATTTAAATATCAAAAGTCGATTATCAAAATGAAATAGCAAAAAAAAAAAAAAATGCATCGTTTCCGAATTAGATTAGACAACTACTTATTATTGTACGTACGTTCGCGCTTTCGACACATATTAAAACGCGTATCTTTTTAATGTGTTCACGTACAGACGCTTATTGCGACGTGTATCCCAGTAATTGTCTGAATTGTCATTCGTGAATTTGCTTCAGTTAAAACGTTGACTTTTAAAATAAGGAATGTTAAAGTTTACTGTCAAGTGTTGGCCGAGTCAAATGTGAAATTAAATTCGCCTTAAAAATAAAATGTAAAATCCAGATAAGGAGCGCATATATTGGGCGCAGGATTTCTAAAACTGTTGGACACCTCACCGGAAAAATACTCAAAATATGCCATCTGCGCTTAGACTGATAATAAGAAAAAAAATTAATAAAAACATGTATGTAAATAAGGCAAAAATAAAAAGAAGGAAAAATCGAAAGGAAACGTAAGACGGCAAGCGATCTTCGTAGGAAGTTATAATGCCTGTGAGTGGGGTGCGTTCTGTGTAAAACGTGTATTTCTACATGTGGCGAGTAATGAAGGAATCCTGAAGTCTGGTGTCGCCCGGATGCGGACCAGCCGTTGGAGTAGTCGAGTGAAGTCTATACTCTACTCTAAGTAGTCTACTCTATTCCCAAATGAACCTAATCCCCAAGTCCTTGCGGTAAAACTCAAAAACCGATTTTGAACATGCGGTTCACTCGTCGTATATTGATTGCCGCGGTATACGCGTCACCAGACCATTGCGCGCTTTATTCTAAAACCGTCCGGACTAAGCCAGTATTAAAGAGATATACAAGAGGATCAAAGTTGGACAAGTTTCGCCTATTAAAATCGAAAAGATATATTTCAAACGTACGCCTATCGATTGTTCATTTTCTATACTGTATATTATTCGCAGAGCAGATATTTTTATGCGTTTTTTTTATTGGTCGAGCTAGTTTTTACTTGAAACATAATATGTCATGGCCTAATGATTATGTATTTTATTTTGGCATATTTTAGATTGTTAGCGAAGCGAGAGAGCTATTGGTTTCATAATGTTGTTTTTTTTCCTTCTGTGTACGACTTTTTCACTAGTACATAAAATAAAAGTGCTCCAAAATCATTACACTCGTACCCACTTCCTGTTAGCAAATTTTGCTGGGTCGGTACTTTATGAAGGTAATTTTTCTGTTTCTTCAATAATTTTTAAAACTATTCAAACCTTTTGGTGCGAAATCAGCAAAAAAAAAATCACATTTAGTGCACTGAATTGGCAACGCGTGGCGTTTAAAACAATATCGTGCAATATCATTTTCATAGCATTTTCGAACACGTCGCGTTTATTACAACGAGATTCGTATATTTAATGAATACATTTTGAAACAACACCATTATTGTAGCCAAGGCCGTAGCTATAGGGAGAAGGGGGTTTCAGGGTTCAAACCCCCCCCCCTGAAATCTTTTCTTAAAATAAAATTTAATGATTTGTATTCTATTTCTAGTTTATTTTATTTCATATTTATACTTTCAGCTCCCCCCAAAAATTTTTGTTGGCTACGGTTTTGATTGTAATAAAGAAAATAGTGAAATGAAAAATGAATTCCAATTTTTTTTTTTTTTTACTTAATTCTTGCGAAAAATTGAAAACATCGAAACACGAAAAAAGCGAAATATAGAAATTCAGCGCATTTAAAGCTATAAGAACTACATGGTTTTCTAAGACATAAAAAACAAAAAAAAAATAAAAATCAATGTCGTCTCATACAATATTTTATAAATTCGCGTTTTTCGTTGGGTAATAATAGCACAGTGTAGTATTAAGACTTGTATTTATATTATATTGCAAACACGTGTACCGAGTGTGCGTGTGGTGGATTTTTTGTTTTCTATTGACATTTCCAAAGCAAATACTTAGGAAAAAAAAAACGTCTATTTTTTTTTCTTCAATAACATATTATATTATATGGATAGGTCCCCGGGACTAGACTATTTATACGCGTCAATGGAGTAGAAATTTCCAGCACAACAATTCCCTACGTCATAACATCACAAAATATGGATTTGACGTGTTTGCACGGTGTAGTTCGTGTATTGCGTAGTAGTAGTAGTAGTAGTATAAGTAACATTAGTCTTATCGTTTCAGATTGTTTTTTTGCGTTCAAAACGGCCCGAGGCCGTCCGACTATACTTTTTTTTTTTTTAGTTTAAAGGAGAATTGCGCGCGCACGTGTGTTTATAGCTGGTTATATCGAAAAAGTAGAAAACGCAGCGGGATTCGACTCAATATTTTATTGACTAATATATTGTATTATAAATCGGTTCGTTTCAATATTGAGGTAATATGTTTTTATTGTTTATGAAAAAAAAATTACTTTTTTCTTTTTTTTCAAATATTTATTTTTATTAAATATATATATATATATATATATATATATGTGTATACTGTATACTGTATATATATATATACACGCAGTGGGAACGTACTTATTATTGTTAAAACATGTCTTATTAATATTTTTTTATATTGATAACAATCAAATGTATGTAATATATATATATAATATTATAAAAGTTTTAAAAATTTAAGTAAATTATTAAATGTGTTTGGTAACATCTATATATAATCAGTGGCGGCGCCAGGAGTGGGCCAGGGTGGGCCTGGGTCCACCCCAAAAATTCTTGGCCCCTCCTATGGCCCGCCCTAAAATTTTTGAAAATTACGTAAAGACTCATAATTATAATTTGTATGGGCTTTAAATTAATCCTAATTGGTCATTAAAAATTATCTTAAAAATATTAAAAAATTGTAACATAATGTCTAGGTATTTCAATTGTAATAATATATGTTAACAGAGGTTTAAAGGTATCGAGAAATA
The DNA here is from genome assembly GCA_032441835.1 of Slavum lentiscoides. Taxonomy (NCBI): domain Eukaryota; kingdom Metazoa; phylum Arthropoda; class Insecta; order Hemiptera; family Aphididae; genus Slavum; species Slavum lentiscoides. Next base: position 29,180,541 of record CM063708.1, read on the forward strand.
TTCAAGTACCACAAGTAGACGAACAAAAATATGGGCCCCCCTCTAAAATTAGTTGGCCTCAGCTTGGCCCACCTCTTGCAAAAGTTCTGGCGCCGCCACTGTATATAATCCAATTTACTATCAATAGTAATAATAATAATAATAAAATCAAAAGTCAAATTTTTTATTAAAAAAAAAAACAATTTTCTCACCTGACACGACGTTCACTCTGCGGAGACTCGAAGATCAAGTGAAGAAAGACGTATATAAAAAGAAAAATATAGAAATAGTTTGGATGGGATGCCGTCTTCGCAAATAACGAAGTCGACGACAGAAATGTGGAAAATGACTAAAAACACAGAAGGTTATCTCGATAATGGTGAAAAGTACTCGCACGTAATATAATATAATGTCCGGATTGAACGAGTCCTCCTTCGTGGACTCTGCTTTAAGCTGGGAAAATTTTTTTGATAATGCGTCGTGGGTTCGACTCCCTTCCTAATTACTTAAAATGCTCAGAATGTCGTTTTAATGTAATACTGATACGACCTTTCGGTCTCATACAGCGGAAATCACTATTGATTTTTGATATGATTTTGTTTGTTTTATTGTAGTCTTCCACTGGACTCTGGTTGCTCAGAATATCGAGCGCGATTACGTGCGTCTCTATTATGTATTAATAATTCCAGTTGTGCCGCGTGATTTATCTTATAATATTTGGTTTTATTTATCTGTTTAGGTAGACTGTATGAATGACTTTGGGCAGCGTATTATTTTATTTATTTACCTACACGTTATATTAAACTCCGACATTTCGAAGTAATCGAGTGTGATTAATTTTTTAATTAAAATCGCCGTTTATTATAATATCAAATATTTAATATATAATACGTTCGAATTTTTCACAAGTGGTTTGCTTAAGATATATATGTGGATATCATTTATATTATTATTTTCGATTAAATTATAAAACGGGATTGTAAAAAGAGATTCCATTGCGGGATAGAAATAATTTTCAATGACAATAAATTGCGAGTTTATAAAAAGAGTTATAAAATGTTATGCGTACGCGGTTATGTGATTTTATACGATTCGCAGACATCGTGATGCGTGCGAGTGTTTTCACAGTTTTATTTCTTTGTAGTATTAGATTGAAATTAAATAAACAATAATTGTAAAAGCATATACGTATAGGCAGTAATACGGAGTATAAACATTGCTGATATGTGTGTGTGTGTGTGTGTGTGTGTGTGTGCATATCATTAAAATTCTTACGACATTTTGTTGTTAAATAATTAAATTGTAAATAAATTGTCTTAGTTCTACACGCAGCAAATCAAACGAATCCACTAAATGGTGTTTTTATGGAAATAATAAAATTATCAATATATACTACAAGTAAGTAGTTCATTTTTATAATAAGTGCGCTTATATATTGTGTATATTATATCGTATATTATCTTATAATCCATCGTGTTTTTAATTCTAAAGCTTTTTTATTCGTAGAATTTTTATAACATATATATATATATATATTTTTTTTTTTTGATGGTTAATAATTTGGTAGATTTTTAAAATTAAATCTATATGTAAGTGAAAATAAACTTTGAAAAATATAATCTTAGCGGAATATTTGAATTTGTAATTTTTAAAAAGTGTTTCCATTATTATTCCGCCCATAATCCATTTGATAAACAGTTTTATCTTTGTAAAAAAAAAAAGCTTCCTTATATATGTATGTGTAGTCTTAAGAAAATGTTTTCCATTTCGACGACGAGGAATAAAATAAAAATCGCTGTTAAAAAGAGTCTTATACTATCTTTATATAACAGATTAGTCTAAAATACACACTGCACAATTTCGTACAAGAATGGAGTTATCAAAATTAAAAATATTTCCGTGGTAAAGAAGACATAAAATTATTGAACATTAATGAATTATTATTATTATTATTATTTTATCAGATGAAAATAGTTATAATGGTATATAGTTCATAAATAAGAAATATTGATTTTTTTTTTATTAACTATACACATAGAATTTAGTTTCTTTTTTTAAGTTGAAGGTTATTTGCATATTATAATCGTTACGAAAAACAAAAACGCAGTATACTTAAATGTACATCTGATTAATGTGTCTGAGACATTGAAAGCTTTTGCATATATATATATATATAATTTTCTAAATCATTTAAATACAACGCAATTAGATTATAATAGTTTTAAAACTATTTGACAGGTTTACTTATTTCATTAAAGAGTGTGAATATAATACTTAAAAGCAGTTAGATATAAGAAAATAATATAAAAATAAGTGCGCGTTCCTTTATAGGCGACCAAAAGGATGCACTAAATTTAATGCTAGTTAGGTACATCAATAGATTCGTCGGGGCCCGAGGAGTGTCTATATAGGCTATAAAGATTGTCCGAAAGACACTGATCGACTAAAAACCGAACCTAAACTTTAAGATTATTCCGTCGGTCACCAGGGGCCTCTTGGTTTTTCTTTTGTTACCAATCTTGATTGTTAAAATTGTTGATTAAATATTATTTTTTCCTTCGTATGATTTGGGTTGTGTAAAAAAATATTTGTAGTTATTTTGTGTCAATTATTTTAAAAACGACATTCCTGTATGTAATATATTGTCGCCTAAAAACGTCACTATATTGATCGCGAACAACCAAAGACCAACGAAATGAAAAATTTACCGTCACACAAAACCGAAGAGGGAAGAGAAGGATGACACGCAGCGAACAATGAAGGAGTACAAGTATTGGCGCAGAAGCCAATCTATTTGTAGGACATTTGTCCTACAAATTATTATATGTCCTACATATTATTGGTGATCATAAGATCCATATTTGACTTTGTTTTAAGTGTCATATATTCCCATACATAATCGACGTGTGGATTGGTTGGCGGGCGGCTATTTGATTTTTGTCAAATGTTTGTCCCGTATTTATTTTTTTTTATTTCGGCGCCATCGAGTACAAGTGTACATATTTTCTGAAACAGAAGAGGAACGTCGGTCCCGATTGAATAGGCTTAAGGAACAGATCATAATATTTTCTATGTTAACAAAAACAGAAATGGATTTAGATTTAGAGAACGAGTTGAAACCACGTGGGGAGCGCAATAGACTTATCTTTGAACTCTGAAGGATTTCAATATATGATCGGCATAAGGATTAAGGGCAACGTCTAAGCGTAATAACTGAATAGATAGCAATACTGTCGAGTCAACAAAAATGTGTGTCGCAGCAAAGTTCAACTACCCAAATTAATACCTACGCGTTTGTGTCAGTATCAGCTATCAGCTAAAGATCGGTCCCGTTACTATATTAATGCCGTAATATCTTTTAGCTGACGGTATTCGTTAATCGTTAATTCATAGGACGGTTTACGCGTATAGTAAATTTATAAAAGTGCATCTCTAATAAATCAGTTTTTAATTCACAAATTATTACTTTAATTAATATTAATTCTCCAACCATCAATAACATATTGCAGATAGACGAAATCGAACAAATTTTCGCAAACGAATATTGGAGTTAATTATTTTGTACTATATATGTATCGTTATTTTTCAGTTAGTCAAATAATAAATTATCATCACTCCACCATATAAACACACTTGTTTCGCGTGTTAACGACCTTTGTAAAGTCCGTTCCTTTGCCAACCGACACAATACAACTTTTATTAAAGAAAGAAAGAAAGAAAAAAATAATCACAATTTCCATTTTCACGAGGAAACCGTATATGTATATATATATATATATTGTAAATATATAGTGTTTGTATTTTTAAACGCAATATACGCGCGTACTGCTGTAAAACGGCGGCGATGTGTTTATATTGGAAATTATCTCGGGGCAAACGAATATGGAAACCGTATTGAATGCGAGAGAGAAGACAATGAAGTTTCATTATATTATAAAATAGTCCTTTATTGTTATCGGGCCGGAAAATATCGTTTATGTTGCCTGGAAGGGTGTTATTCGGAGTTAGGCGGACGGAACGAATAAATTCTGTCCTATATATATATATATATATATACGATTATCGACATTTATTATTGAAATATATCGTGTCGCTGGCTCCCCGGGGCCGCGCTAGAAATCAATTATTATTTAATCGCGGGCGGAAATACGGAAAATCCGCATGTCCGTTGTCCCGTAGGCCACCGTCACAGGCGGAATCCTTTCTTTCATAATTTCTTATGCGAGTTACAATAGTATTTGCCAATAAACCGATTAGTGCAATATCGAGTTGGTTTGACGTTGTATCGCGGTGTGTTATCGCTTATTAAATGACCGCAGTCATTTTAAACAACGCGCAGTCATTGAGTTTTTGACTCGTGAACATGCGTGTCTACTGCAATTGAAACTCATAACAGATTACGCAATTTTCATGATGAAGCGACTGTAGACAAAAGCAACGTACGTCGTTGGCCCGCGGGAAAAACGATGGCCACTTTAGCGATTAAATGATCAGTCAATGAAGTGGGCGACGAAAAACTGCCACTGACGAGTTTCATCAACAAAAAAGTTGAACGAACGATTGAAGAAAATCGACGACCATCTCGTATCACCGCATATCGTATCAGCAGCGGCGTAGCTACCGCCGCCGTATCAATGATACGGGGCCCCCGGGCTACAGAGGCCCCTAACGTGTGTACGCGAAAATTAGTAAAATGTTATCCACAATATCAGTTAATCTCGTGCTTCCCGGGAAAAAAACATATAAAAAGATGAAAATCACATTCCTTAATGTAGCAGCATTTTCCAGTTGCGAGTTGTATCTAGCATAGCTATTAGTTATTACCATTGACTATATAATAAGTTAAATAATCAATGTCGATTTTCGATTAATTAAGATACAATAATTTTGTTGTATCAGGTTTGTGGTCACACTGGTGCTAACTGGCAAAATGGCCAACACGTTTTAATAACAGCATGCTTTCTATTCTTAACACTTCCCGTTACAATCGCAACAGCCGAAAGAAGTTTCTCAAAATTAAAACTTATAAAAAATTACCTAAGGACTTCGATGGGGCAGGAACGGCTATCAGACTTGTCACTATTGTCTATAGAGGCAGAAATTTTAGAAAAACTGAAATCGTCTTCAGATATAGATGATTTAATAAATCAATTTGCCGAAAAAAAGGCAAGAAAAGTGCATATTTAATTTGAATTGTTTGGCTAGCTCAATTTCTAGGAGGAAGCGATAACTTATAATCAATAAATATTTATTTTAATTTAATGCAAGCATTTTTGTTTCTTTTGTGAGAAATGTTTACCCTTCATTTGGGCCCCCCCAACTACTTTTGATACAGGGCCCCTCCAAGGCACGCTACGGCACTGCGTATCAGAATTAGAGTTCGAAAAAGTCCGTGTTCGTTGGGTTCCTCGTTTTTCGACTAATAAAACGACGCGGACGAGATCGGAAGTTTGTCGGCGATTGCTGTAGCGTGTTACGAAAGAGAAGGAAACAATTTTCTTCGAAAAATTGTAACTGGCGATGAAAGTCGGGCGTTAGGTCTGAGTTGTGAAGTGTCTCACCTCAAAGGAATTCATTTTCAAAATGGCGACGGAGCGAAAGCTGAATTTGAGAAAACGGTTTCGAGAGCAATCTAAACAATTTTTTTATCGACGGCTTTGAAAAACTTATTTCACGCTGGCCAGTTCGTCAAGAACGGCGTGTAATTTGGTCGAAGTGTGGATACTCGAGAGAAATACGTCATTTAAGAGAAGTGTGACCGGCACACTCTGCTGAGTATGTATAGTTGGCACGCTCTGCAACCGAACAGAAGAGCTCGAACGATCGATGTCCTTTTTAGGTGGCCTACGATTTAATATGTGCAATTCCATTTATATTCAATATCAACATCGATTTCCATCCAAGTTTGATTGAATATTCTTACGGTTGGTTACAATAAATATTATTATAGCTACCGATTTTAACGGTATAGTTGCAAGCAAATAATTTGGGAACTAACAACCGACACCAACGAACTAAAGATATATATAAAAAAAAAAATCCACCAATAAATGGTATTCACTACAGTCTAATTTATCTACGCCGGAAAACGGTGTACAGCGAAAACCCGTTTTTTTCCCCGACGCCGGCGATAAATGAGATGTCTTGTGAGCAAAAAAAAAAACAAACAGTACTCATATAATATAAGCCACCGCGCGTCCGAATTATTTTCCTGGTAGCTAGACATGAGTGATGTACGCACGAGTTGTCGACGAAGAGAAAAGAAATGACACGACAAGGAAACTATAATATACACGCCGTTGTTTTGGAATGATAAATTCGAAAATAGTCGGAGAATCGTAAACGTATACCGGGTTTCACGTCGCGTTATGAGGAAACTGTTTGCATAGCTCGAAAACGAGTATATTACACGGTATATATTATGTGTTCTCGAGTGATTTTTTTTTTTTTGCAACTGATTTGTCAAAACACAGTTGAACTATAATAAACTATTAAACACTAATAGTGCTAGGAAGCCTGGCTCGATTCACTTAAAAACGTATTTTTCTACAATCTTTGGACCATAAATAATTTAGTGTGAAAATTATTCTGGGCTAAGCATCCCTCATCCCAGAAATCTTCTCAAAATAATTTTTACTCAATCTCCAGACCTAACCACGCTATCACTCAGATATTTTTCATGAAAATCCTTAAAACTGGTATTCATAATTAAATGTCCCGAGGAAAATATCGTAATTGTTTTAACGAATGTAAAGAATAGAAAAAATACGTTTTTCCACAGTAATGTTCTTAAAAAGCAGTTTTCGACCTATTTCATCGCTTTCAATGAATCTTCCCAGAGTCTAGACTCTGATCGCCTCTTTCACTCAAGACAGGTAGGTTTTCCCAGTAAATATTGCTCGTCTATATATATATATATATATATATATATATACGTATATAAATTATTATAATACAACCGAAGAGTTGTGTTTAAGATATTATTTTATACTCTCCCGACCGTATAAATCTTATTTCAAATAAATATTAATATAGGTATACCTATATATATATATATATATACATTCGCTTCGTTACAGTTATGGTCCTCGTAATATTTTCTTATTTTTATTTCATGATTTTCGGCCGACAACTTTGAGACAGTGCTCGTGTGCTTCGGTCGTATAAACGCCGAAGTCGTATTAATACAAATTGCTGTTGCGCTGCAGACAGTGGGCGGGATTTGGGAAACAACTTTACTGTCTTCGGGCGAAATATTTGCAAAAGAACGCATAATATATATATGTATATTAATAAAAATTTCAGAATGAAAATAAAATTATAATGAGCGTACGAAACGACTGTTTTTAGGTACGTATGTTGAACATATTTCATAATATGTATATATATATTTGTACGTCGTGAATTTGTGTATTATTATTGTTTTTGTTTTTCGCGGAGATTATTAAAAAATTATAGATAATGAGGTGTAGAACAATTAAAGTTATTTTTATTTGTAGGTGATATTTTAGTTTATGATTGATTTTATATTTATAATGCGGCGCTTTTTTGCAATTCTCTCGATTTTCCTTTCTTTTTCTCTTTTATAGTAAAAAAAAAAAAACACTAACAAACAATTGCTCCGGGTCGTAGAGTGTCTAATTCCGTCTTTGGGTTTACGATATTTGTCGATTTTGTTTATACACTTGTTTATATATTTGTATAAGCCTGCTGAATGATTTCGAGGAATGTCAGCCCAAAATTTTGTTGTTGACATGTTTATTATTTGGTCAAGTGATAATATTTGATGTGTTGTAGCAGAACCACATTCACAGAGATCAAATTTATAAGAAGAAAATGTGCACGTACTATACTCACGAGGACATGATACGCGTATAAAGATTTTGAGAAAACAATTTTTTTTTTGAGTTTTATGTAGTTGTCTACAAATGTTCATTTGTCAGAAGGTGAATATTATACGGACAGTGTGTACTGTGCGTTACGTGTGTAGATTGTCTGTGAATTTTAAACGGGTATATAATTGAAATTACAACTGAACATTAGACTTGAATAATTTTTGAAACCCAGCAGTGATCTATGTAAGGATTTTGGTTGATTTTAAACCGCGCGATAAGAAAAAAATGTGTATATAGTGTAGAACGCGTCTAAGCAGCCAACTTTAAACGAAATTGTTTATCCGTGCAATGACCGCGTGCTCCCGCGGGAACTGTATAGGGAGAATGGAATCATAAAAGATTTACATGGAATTTGTACGATTATATACGTATATTTCGAAATATAAGTAGATATATAGTCGATTATTAGTTTCGTAAATGATGTTCTAAGTCGATATATAAAAGCAGGCGTGTTCATTGGTACGCTGCGGAAAGATCAATAATAATAATTATTATTATTATATATCCTATAAATTCGATAATAGCGAAATTTGATGTGCCTGACATAATGTTTTCAAATATATTTCGCGATTTTGGTAATAAATCTTCAAGAATTTTCAACGGACTTTAATATTTGTATTAACGATGAAAATTCGCAGGTATTCGTTTTGAAAACGATCTGGCGTATTATATATATACACGTACACGACGTATAGATATAGACGTTTATAAAGTATATTTTTCATATAAAGTTTTAAAACGGTTTTTTCGGTGTTCGGTTTGCATTTAGAATGACTATTTGCCAACAATACACTCTCCCTGTACAGATATTTTCCTATATATTGTTTTCAAACTTTTCGTTCTCATTATCGGTCCCGAAATCAGGGGTTTTTAGTACAAGGCTTTTTCGCGAAACAAAAGTGGTAAAAATTCGAAAAGGTTTTTATCTCCGATACGTCATTACGGCTGATTGGTCTATATATATACCGGCAATTGATGCGAAACAATCACCGAACAAAACGTGCAAAACAAAGATAAACACAACAATAATAATATATTATATAGTATATACGTTGTAAAATCGTGAGGTTTTTTTTTTTTTACTTTTTTCTTATTGTTTATCATTCTTGACCAGCGTTGTTCAACCATTTAAGAAGTTTCGAGTGTAAACAATTATTACGTGTACGCGCGTAAATCGTAAATAAAAATTTTAATACGAATCCGATATATTCGAAAAATTATAAAATACATATGCCAATATTGTGAGATATGTATACTAAATAATAGTTCTTGACGACATGTTCTGCGATATTACGCCGAACATACAATAATAATCCGTGTTGATTTTTAAGAAAAAAACTCGAGTAAACGTAGAACGACTTATTGCCCAGTTTTTTTCATTTTTTTTTTTATCTTCAAAAACCTTCAACAATTGATTATTAGCAATTTTTTTTATTTTAAATTAGTTCAATTAATTTTTTTAGGATTTATGAAAAAAAAAAAAATTAGAAATGTAAGAAATTCGTTTTACGAGTAAAATTCACGAGGAACTCAAATTTGTTTTCGAAACTTCTATCGCATCACTATCGTGGATCGGTACGTTGTAAGCAGGAAACGTCTATTTTGCTATGTTTCGTGTGTGTAAGACAAAGAGAGAAAAATGCCCGCTTTCAATCCCCTAAAGAGTAAATTAAACTATTATTTAGATCAGAGAAAAATCGAGTGTTTATCGGTCAATATTATATTTAAAAAATTGAAATAATTTAGAAAATTCGATTGCAAAAAAATATTGTCCATCTACCAATCGCATCGTACGCATTAAATAATTATAATATTATTATTTTTTTTATAAGTGCCCGGTGTGTTTTTATTCAACGTTACTTTTTGAGCGAAGTGATTGGTTTGAAAATTATGTTTTTTTTTTTGTACCGATAAATTAAAGTAGAAGGAGCTGCTTGTTGTGGTCCTGCAAAAGTTTCGACGGTCTATATATCGGTAGGTATTTTTAAAACTTTAATTATTTCTTATAAACTGTTATTTTGGAATATAGATTATACGATCTCTCGCGGATTGTAAAACTTTCATAAAAAATTGTTTTGTTATCCGTTTAAGCGCTATTCCGTCAGTCACACCGTGTTCCGCGGTATATATAATTTAAAAAAAAATAAAAAAATACCTTTAGTGATACTGTCGTCATAATGTATACTCGATTCGCCTCGTTCCGAAAACCGAACGATCATTTACGAATAAGAGAAAAATCACATTTGAAACCTTATAATTTAATAATAATAAACGATAAGAATTACTGGTGTGATTCCGCCACGTTTTTCAGCGATTTATTTCGAAATAAACTTGTTTTAATCAACGGGCAATCCATTCGACATCCCCCGGTTGATTGTATCGTTAATATAGGACGTTATAAGAGACGAGTTTTATAGTCAAAATAATTTTATGCGTTTTTTTTTTTTACCAGACATAAACGAGAAATTGAAATGTTAATCTGACGAAAAAAAAAAAACGTTTGTACTGAAATAATTTATAGCCTTACTCATGGCCTGTGAACTACTAACGCCTCCTACTCGCGTTACGTTCTCCGAGCGTCGTAAAACTCTTAATTTAACTCGCACAAAAAAAATCTCATCTTTTTACTGAACGTTTTAAACGAAACGAAGAGCAATATATTTTCGTAGAATATATAATATACACACACCAAATACACTAGAAATAGATACATTAATATATTATATACTATTGTTTTATTGCCGTATCGTTTTTATTATTTGTATATTGTGTACAAGTTTCGTCATCGAACGAATATGTCCGCAGAAAAAATATAATATTTTATATACGCTCGTATAATAAAATATTAATTTATTTTAGAACATTTAGAAACGCGTTTCAGAAATTATTAAATTTTATAAAAAATTTTGTAAGAATAAAAAAAAAAAATAGAATCGTACTTAAAATCATTGACTATAAACAGTTTTTACGTGCCTTCGTACAGGAGTATTACCATTTTCCACCGAAAATGTAAAAAAAAAAAAATTGTATTTTTTCACCACGATTGTTTTGTACGAAATTTCGTTCGAATTAGATTTTCGAGAAAGAAAAATTAAATAGAAAATTTTTCATAGAAAAATACAGTTAGGAATATTAGACGATTGGAAAACCTAACTGCGTGTATAGATAACAGCTGTCGGTTTGTTGATTTTTTTTTTTCGAAGTAAAAATAACGTTTCATACATGGGAATAATCACACGTGGATAACGTTTATTTTACAATTTCAAAAAAAAAAAAATAAAATAATAGAAGTCTCAATGTCGCATTTATTTCACTTTTACGATTGGTATTTTTATATAATGTATGTACATACATATAAAATATATACATCACTCGAAGAATATACTTAATTTATTTGTTACGTAGTAAAAATATTGCATTGTAAGTAATAAATCCTGATTTATTTATTTTTTGGGTAGACGCCCGATAATATTTAAACGTCTAATAACTTTTATTTAAACGAGATAAAATTCGAAATAACAGGAAAAAATTATTATAATTTTTCTGCGTCTCTTATACGCACGCGTGTGTGGATTTATCAAAGATTTTGTTCGGCATATTCAGTGTCTTTCGACAATTAAAAATCGAATTTATCATATAAATCGGTGTAAACAAAAAACCGTTATTTTGGTGAAAAATTGTATTCGTTCGTCTCAATACGGGTACGAGTATATTTTCCGATATAAATATTTACCGGTAAAAATTATTATTTCTTAAATGGGTCGCACGTATTATATTATAAATTTTTTTTTAAACTGTTATGTGTAAGTTTAAAGGAAAAATAATATTTTACCACTCTCAAAATTGACGTGGGTTACTCGTCGTCGTAGTCCTTGGATACATTTTGTGTTATTTTCGTGTAAAAGGAAAAAAGTTTAGCAAAAACTAATTATAAGGATTTTTTTTTATATAGAAAACTCGCGAACAAAATTATTGACGTATAAATTGTAAAATTGATTATAATTTATTTTCGGTTAAACGTGAATTCGTTCAGCGTTGGTATTTTATAAAAGCAATCGATATTACACGAAATTTTCTATTCACACGCGGTGTTCTTTATTCATAATAAAAATATGATTTCCATTCATACATAATATATGCAATATATACATTTATATTTTTATAAATATACATATTTTTTAGCTCACACACAAATACATATATTATATGTTTACTTACATTAGTTTAATAATAATATGAATGTGTTCATTATGATTAAACAATATGATTACATACAAAAAACCGTTCAGTCGATTCGTTTTGACCGGTTTGTGGTGAAAATAAGAGAAATCACTAGAATAATATTCGAGGTATATCGAAGAGGGAAATAAAGACAACGTACGTAGACATTTGTACGTTATTAATATATTGTAATTTTCTTTAAAAAAAGCATCCTGGCCGCGGTTTTCTTAAATTCGACGGTGTTATAATTCTGAATATATACTGTATAATATGCTTATTTCGTCGGAAATGGTTTCAGGACTGTTTGAGGAAGAGTTTTGATTTTCACGTACATTTTGTGGTCCGACTCGTGGAACAATTTTTCCGTCCGGGAGTTGCGCGCAAGACGCATATTATAATTTGTCAACGGAACGAGACGTTTTCAAAAATATTATATTTTGTATTTTATAAGATAATTTCGGTGGTTTTGTAGTTACAGTAGTTATGAAAATGAGATACTTTTTAACAACAATTGTTTGGGTTCCAAAAAAATGTGATAAAACGTATTTTTATTGTAAATACAAACGTTTGAAAAAACACGTTAAATAAAAATAATCGAATTTTTTTTAGGTAAGAAAATTTACGACGTTTTTTTATTTATTTATTTTTTTTTTTGTTATGTGAAATAAAAAAAATTGTAAAAAAAAAACCGCGTATATACATGATTTGAATTAAAAACGTAAGTATCGAAAATAAAATAAATAATCGTGCGAAAAGAAGAAAACACCTCGTTAATTGATTTTTTATTACCTACACTGACAGTTTTCTTATGTAGTAGTGCTGTATTCTACGAAAATATTAATGTTATTCTTTGGAAAAAAATTAATAAAGAAATATATTACATATTTCACGTTTTACAAACTCTTAACACTTAATTTAAAAATACTTCCGTTCAGTATAACGGAACGTTAAAGATAATTGTATCTTATTTTTTCCCCTTTCATTTATGAAGCTATATACACATATTTTTAGGCTGTACATTTTTTGCATATCGCACATCGCTAATATATATATATAGCAATCAGCTTAAAGTGAAAAAAATGTGTAAGAATTTTGCTCGGGGTAATTCAGACTATCAAGAACAGGTACATTATTATTTGTAAACGTTGAGATAACAACGAAAAAACAAAATAATAAATTGTATTTTTATGTTAGTTAACTATTTAATTTATAAAGTAAACATTAAAAACACGTAAAAATAAAATTTAAAAAAACTATAATTTTCATAGGTCCTACGTAGTGAAGCGTGATAATTAATGATATTTTAATTTCTCGCTTTTGATATTTAAATGAATAATAGATTGGTAGTTTAGGGTTATAGTGAACGTTTAAAATTTCATAATTACATTTTTTTTTTGTTATCTAATCGGAATTATAAACGTTGAAAAGTATTTTTCGTATTTACAATGAATAGATTGGACGTGGGTAATATATACTTCTAATATGGTAGCTCACTTAAAACTCGTTTGGTTTGACTGTAACTTTGACGATTCGTTGATAATTTTAATTTTTCGACTACTTTATTGAGTATGTATTTACATAATATAATAGTCACTGGTCAATAAAATTATGAGCTTAGAAAAATTAAAAAATGTTAACAACGCGATTTCTCGCTTATAATAATTTATAGCATGTTCTTACTGTAATATGTATCATACTTAAGTATTATAAATTATAAATAAATATGAAAAATAACAAATCAACATATATTTTTAAGTATTCCTCTAAAATCTTTGTACGCGTAAATATATGTATAAGGCATTCGATTTTGTTACTTATAGTTTTTATATAAATTAAGTAGTATATTTTTTACAATAGTTTTTGAATGATGTGAATAAAGTATATTAACTTTTACAATGAAATCATCCTTAGCCACTGCGCACATTTTTTTGATTAGGACCACTTAAAATATTATAATATTTGTTTATACATACGTATATAATATAAATCAGATGCTCATTTTATAGAGAAGTAATTTTATTTTAATTTTTTTGTATTTTCCAGTGGATTTTAAAACACAATCGTAAAAACGATAAAAAAAACAGCGAAAGAACTGGAAAATTCACAGCGCACTGCGCACAATATAATATATAAATAAAAAAATAAATCGATTTCAATTATTTCGATATAATTTTAAAATGTAATAATCCTATAGAGATTTGACGTTTTCACCGTTATTTATAGTTCAGTATTATATGAACACGATACAGGTATCGTTTTACAGTAAATTTTGTTTTCATCTAAATATAAAGTTTGAAAAGCTTTTTCTTTTTTTGAAAAAAAGTTATGTCGATGCGTTTTAAGTGATTTTAAAAAGAATAAACTGTTCGTTATTAATACGGTGTTTGATAGTTCAAAGGTCGATATAGGTATGTGATGTGATTAAAATAGAGATATCGTAGGGAATTTTGTTTGATTCAATAATACTATTATTAATATATATATCAAAGCATACGTATTAAACACTTACATATCATTGTTTTAAATAATAATAATTATTTAAATTCTTTTTCTCATCTCGCTTAGTCAATTAGGTATTATTATTAAGAAAAAAATATATACATTTCGTTTTTTAAATCTTAAGGGAAGCGAATTTATTATTATAATTATTAATTATAACAAACAGAAATTTGTTCAGAACAGTTTTTTCTTTTTATTGATTTGTTATTATTGTACATATATCAATTTATATAATAATAATGCAATTTCTAGGAGACCCGTTGAACTGTTGAAATCGTCCATTGTGAACGACCTTCACATCACACGCAGTTTGTTACTTCTTTTAAATTTAATTCCTTAAATAGAAAAATGTCAATTATTTATAACTAACGCGGTGAAGGGATTATTTAAATTTGTTCAAAAATGCCGTAAATACTTACAGTTCATAAATTTATAATATTTGATTAAATTTTGTTTCGTTTACACGATTACGTTGAAAATTTTGGAATGAACGATACAAATTATAGTTTCGTAAACTTAAAATATTTTAATAATATGTTAATATTTTCGAAGAAAAGTTTATTTTTACTAAATCTAAACGAAAAGTTATTAATTATATTGTAAGGTCAATTAAGCATAAACTTTAAAATAAAATTAATATTTTTTCGATTGTTTTATATAATCGAATTCTGCCAATGAAACAACTACGTATTATTATAATTTAGTACAATGCACTCTTTACTAAAAAATTTATAATTTCTATTCAATTTCACTACATCAACAACAAAGTGTAATATTGTTAAATATTATTTTATATTGCTCATTTGTGTGTTTGGATTTACTTTCAAAAAGTTACTAAAAGAAAATGCCTTGGGCACGTTCGAGTTATGTTTACTCTTTTTCCCTCTCTTTTTTCGTAATAAAATAGTTTTTCTTAAAAAAAAAAAAACGTTTTCCATATAAGATCTTTTATACAAATATTATCAAAGTTTACGCTATATTTATTGTATTTTCTGTGTTTATTTGTGGCTAAACAACGGAATTATTTTCAGTGTAATTTAGCACAATGACCCCGTGTCGTACGGGACAGATCCCTTGTGAAAAGTCAAACTTTTCTTATATACATAGACGAACATATATTTACTTTGACGAATATAAGATTTATATGAGTGAATTTTATTGAATCTAGTCGATTTCGAATATTATTTATTTTTACTCTAAGAATTTTTTTCTTCTAATAAAATATAATTTTGTATATCTTTGAAAAAAAAAAAATTGAAGACAAAAATACATTTGTAACATAATATAATAAACGTGTACAAGATATAATTATGCATAAATATACACACATATAAGTGTAGCCATTTATGTAATTATTTATAATGGATTTAAATGTACAATTTATTAGAAGCCATTAAAGTACAGCGTTATCAAATAACAGGTACTCAATGATTTTTTCGTAATATTATTAACATCGCAATTTGCAGTCAACTGAATATAATAATCAATACGAAAATAGGACGGCGATTTAAATTCGATAATAAGCAATCATTAGTGCTATTTTAGAAAAAAGCGTATATAATTTTTTTTAAATTAAAAAAAAATTATTCTTCTCTTTCGTGTATATATTAGTTTATTAAAACCGAGGAAGATTACGGCGTTTATTATTACGCATAATGTGGCATTTAAGTATTTTTATTTCTATAACAAAAAAATAATAATAATAATAAATTTGGAAATCACTTTAGGAATTTTTCGAATACGTACACATATTTTTATACGTATTATCAAACAATAATATAATATTATAGTGGATAATTATGGTGCAGTTTTTGTTCCATTAAAACCGAGGAATAGCGATATTTGAAAATGTCGGAGAAAAAACAAATGTCTTCTTTTCTCATCTCGGAATAAATATTATTGACAAACAAACGTTTGCGGTATTGCAATGGTAAAAAATTCTTATTTAAAGTTCTATAAGCCTCTAACCCGTATTACGAAAGGAGAATTGTTTGCGTATTTATCATTATTATTATTAATAATCTGTTTACCGAAATGTATCTTCTACGGCTTAAATAATTTCTTTGGAATTTACTGATCGATACTGTGTAAGACGTATACTTGAAGACACTGCATTTGTTATATAATTAAACAATATAATTTTTAATGGATATTGTATATACTCGTAGAACGTTTTATGAGTTTGATTAAATATCGGTAGAAATAAAGTTTATTGCGAGATTGCTTTATGAATATATTTTATTTACAAACTTTTCATTCGTTGTCGTAATAAATTGATTATATTTAATATTTACAGTGTATAATATATTTTATTTAAAAATCGGTAAAATCAAATTGTATATATGCTCTAGAGTCTAGGATGTTATTTATTCCATTTTCTTAGACATTGCATTGACAAAACATAATTAATATACACACGGAACACGCGTTTACATACATAATTTGACACAAATTATTTTACTACTGCATTATGTACTTAAAGGTTATTATATTGTAGTAAAAACTGTATTTATATTTTAAATTCTGTTATTTCGAACAAGTATGTAGATAAAGCTCAAAGTGACATCGAGACTATGCGTTTGTGCGAAACCCGAGCCCCGGGGGATTACGATTGATATTTCATAAAAAAGAAAAACCCCATCTTTGTTTTACAACCACGTTTGTCAAGTTTAAATATTACAGCCGAATTCGAATAAAACTGAATATCCATATAAAGTACTGTTTCGGTAGTGTAGGTTGTTGTAAAAATGCGACTCCATAGTAATGTGGCTGTAAACCGTCATCAAAATTTACCAAATAGTTTCGTATATAATACACGCTAAACATATATATATATATATATATATATAATGTATATCCCAAGGTACTCACTTTTTATTCGTTTTAAGTCTATATATATATATATATATATATATATATATATATATATACGCCCTACACATTTGCAAAGAAACTATATATAGTTCAAAGACATCACCATAACAGTCGGTATATTTTTCAAATACGTTCTGTGAACGAAACATAATCATAATATTGCATACTGTAATTGAATATGTGATGTCGCCGTCTTGTAATAATATATAAAGTGGTAAATGTAAGAGTGCTCGAGTCGACTAGTATTATATTATGTTCTGTCCCGGATACGTTCAAATTTGCCAAAGTTTTTCAAATTATTCATTCGTGGGTATCGAATTGAAACGTTTGCGAAAATTCTCGTAATTCTGTTCATATATACCTATTTATAGAATTATGTGATTTTTTTTTTTTGGCGTTAAATTAATGCAATCAATGAACAATTATTAATATCTATATAGAGCTCGTTTTACAGGTTTTGTGGCCGGGGACTTTGATGTTTCGTGCAAAATCCGGACCAAATATACAATTTAATATTCATTTAATCAACGAACAGAACGACGAACGTGCACACTGCACATGCGACGATTTATCATTTACAACCAAATATTATTTTACGAGTGTGGTTGATAGCATATGTAATAACATGGTTATATGGAGGCATAGTGTATGGAAATTAGTAGATAAATATTTCTTACAGCGGTGTAGCCAGGATTTTTATTTGGGGGGCTGAGGCTGATAATTAATTAATTTATATGTTAATTATTAATATGTATAGACGGTACCCACTAAAAAACTGATTACTTATTTATTTCGGGGGAGGGGGCTGCAGCCCCATTAGCCCCCCTGGCTACGCCACTGATTTCTAACCAATCTCAATTTTTTTTTTTAAATTTATTTAAATGTACAAAAATGTCATGTTCTAATACGTAATACTGTTCTAAAAAAATAGAGAATCGAAAAGGACGAGTTCTCTCAAAATCGAGCCCAAATGACCTAGTCACTTGAAATTAAGCTTCGAGTATCTATATCTTAATGCTTTTTAAACACTTTATACACTCCCAATACAAATAAAAACGTACAAAACATATTAGTTGTCAATATTCGGATTTATAATTGACGATATATTATATTTAATATTTATAATATATAAATATATGTATTTATAATATATTTCGTATATGAAAATGTAGTGAAATATTGATATATTTTTATAAGGATTTACAGTTTATTTTATCCATAACATAAATTCATTAAAAAAAAGTCGTTTGCAAATGTTGTCACACGAAACGTATTGTAAATAACATTTTATATAATAGATTATTATTTTTATATGAAAATATTTCCCGGGAGTGAAACAAGTTTTAGCGAATTTTAATTTAAAAGAACGGCGTCAGTTAGAAGAATTTAGTTCTAGTGTTATACATAACACATATAATATATACATAGACACAATTTAAAAAAAAAAATTTAACCTTATTACATTCTTGCCGTTTAAATTAGTAGCTTTAATTTTATAACGCTTTACATTCGAAAAACATAATATATTTCGTGTGTTCGGTATTAGAATTGAAAAATTATTGCATAACATATAATATGCATGAAAATATAAAAAAAGAAAAATGCTTATCCACACGTTGTAACACGAAGTTTACAATCATTTTCCACGCCAAATGGTATAAGTTTGATCTTAAATATATTACACTAAATAAATTACAAGAAGAAAAAAATGCATATTTAATATATATTCATTCCGATTTATAATTATAAATTTTGCATTTATTTATTTTACTGCCGAACTGTAAGGTTCGTTTCGCGGTATGTGATATAAATATATAATATATATATATATATATATATATACACACACTTTTAGAAAACAATTAAATGCAATTTAATTGAATCGTTTAAAATCACGAGCATTTATTCTACATAAACGTATTGTTATTATATGAGTAAAAAAAAAAAAAATTAAAGGACATACTCTGCGGAAAATTGTCAAAGCCTGTCCTTACAACACACACACACACACATATATATTCCACGAGAAAACTCGAGAGTAGTGCAGGTAATGCAATAAACGTCTGCGGACAGATTTATGTTGTTAATTTTCTCTCGAGATAAAGTACATCATTTGGTACACGGGAAAATTGAAATAGGGAGATTGTTAGAATAAGAGAATAAAAAAGTAATTTTCGCGAGAAATCTCGTATCGACGTATATCAAACGTGTCTATTTACTGTCTGCCAGTGTATACAGATTCCGTATAATTAACGACACCGACACAGCTATAGCTGTGTGTACGCCGCACTCGAAAGAAATATTATTATACACTATTTATTTTTTCTTTAATCAACCGCTCGACAAAATAATATATTTTACTTTTTTTTTTTTTGCGGCCGGTGTAAAATACGACTGTTCCCGAAATTGTGGCGTATAAACGATGTAATGTATCCGCAGCGAAAACAATATTGACGGACGGCTGATTACCTATAAATAATGTAAATATGTTGTCGAACAAGAGGCGAACTATCTCACTTTTTGGGTTAAATTGAATTTGTCACGTGGTTTTATTTTTTAATTTCACGGAGAAACGATTGTCATGCAGCTTGAAATCACGATAAAGTTACCAGAGAATAACTGAATAATTGATAACACAACTTATCTAAAATCGTACGATGTAACATCACTTATATACAAATACCTACAACACGATTTCAGCAACCTTCAATTTATTATATTCAGCGGGTAAGCTTTTATAAAATAAAATTTGCCTGTTAATTTCAATATTTAATAGTTTAAGATTGATACTACGTCGAAGGTTATTCGTATGTGTATTATTATTTCGTTGATGAAGGCCGTGTTTTAATTTTTTTTTTTTTAACTATACCTGTGATAGGTATAGCTTATGTTGCGATTCATACGACATAGCGCCAGTTAGAATATTTTAATTTTTTTAATTCTCGTAAATCTGCCTATAATCGACAAATTCATGATAACACCATCTACCTCGAGAATTTTCTTTTAGGTCGTTTTACTGATTGAATCGACTGTATAACGATCGCTTAATGCAAAAGTGACGAAGAATCAATAAGAAGCACTAGGCATCATTTGAGAGGAAACTAGTTTTTTTTTTGTTGTTGTTCTCCCGAAAAGCTATAAAATCTGAAATAGACGCTGTTGCTTCTTAAGGGACAACGATATATCATACCCTTTGTAACGTGATTCTTCGTGAAATCATTGTCAAACACAATGTATCCGGTTCCGGAGGTTTTTTTTTTTTTGTGAAATTACACATTGCGAAATATATATTTTGTCACACGGCTAGAGTCTGACAAGTAAGTTGTAACCTGTCGGGCAAATGTCAACTTATCCAATAAGTTCACTGTCAGCGCGATTCGATTTCATGCCGCGCATTACGAAATAGTTTTTCGAATTGTTTAATAATAAATAATAATAATAATAATAAATCACCAGCGCACGGTATTAAAAACGATGGAAATCATATCGTGCACAGTAATGTATACGCGTAGAATAACAGATATGTACGTGAAGAGTAAACGTGTGTTTGGTTACAAAAAAAAAAAAAAAACAAAAACGCCAACGTGTTTGATTTATGTACATATATTAAATCAGAAAATTATAATGCGTTCGGATACGCGGTTTTTATTTAATTAATTTTTTTCATTATTTTAAAGGCATCGATTTTATTATTTTAATAAATATTATACCGGTACAAAAATGTGCGTTCATAATTCGGTATATAGTGAAACTAAATCGAAAAATACGATATTGTTTTCTCGAAGATTTGGTCGTTATTATTCCGTATCGATACAATAACGTATGGGAAATATCGTCAATAATATTGTAGATATTATGTAATAATAGGAGTAAAATTAAAATAGAAAATAAAATACTCTTATGGGTTGCAGACGTTAATAGCGCAGAGCATTATATATATATATATATATATATTATACTATTATGTAGATTGTATAGTCAATAAAGTGTGTTTATTTTGTCCTTAATAATAATATACCTCGTCGCTATTAAATAAAGCAAATAAATCGTCGAGGGAGCAATTTTTTTAAATCAGTCGCTCTGCGCTTTAATATTCCTATAGGGTATTTGAGCGTTTTTTTTCCCGCTTAACTTTTAGTTTAAATAAAAATTCATTAAGTCACATTTTTTTCATTACACACCTAACGAATTGCATATTATAATTATTATATCGCATATATATATATATATATATATATACATTATAGATTTTTATTTTTTATTCGACCGTGTGTAAGCACGCGTATAAAAACAATAATAAGTATCAACTCGCCAGACAGTTTTTTTCTCTCTGTGATTTATTGGATAGTTGTGTTTTAAAGGGTGAAAAAATCGTGCACGTATTGATAATTTCCGAGCTAAAAAAAAATACATTTTTTCACGTTACCCTCTTGATTTATTTATTCTTAAAAGTTTAATTATTGGTTTTCAAATAATATATTTTGCGAGCGTAGCGAACCGTATCGTAAAACGTGTCATTTTTGTGACGTCACCAATAATTTAAAAAATCAAAAAAAATTTCAACTTAAAAAAAAGAAAAAGAAACGAAACGCCGTTAGATTGTTCTCGCTTGCATATACGTGCGTTCGGATCGGACCGTTTTTAATTTTCGTAAACAAGGATGGTTGACAATTATTATTATTTTTCTTTTTTTGTTTTTCTTGTAAAATAAATGAAATGAAGGGTCGCGAAAATAGTCGGTCGGTTTAGAAGAGGGTCATAATGAATTTTTCCTTCGACGCGTATATCCGTTTTGCAGCTGATCATTTTTATCCCACTGGGAAAACGGTCCCTAAGTAATCCGAATCCAATATTGAGAAATATTGGTTTTAAACATTCTCGTGTTCTCGGGCGCGGGCAAGTGTTGTTAAATCCCATTTATAAAACGCCGGATAAAGGCCAACTACTGCAGATATTCTTGTGTTACACTGTTATATCGACAAGAATAATATGCAGCGCTATATTTTTCTACTCGTACTCTGCTGCAGCACAGAGCCCATTAAGGTGAATCGCGAGTATCGGATTTTCGAGTTTTTCCATTCGAACAATATAAACCGTTTTTTTTTTCGTTTTTTTCCCCGTAACAATAAATATTTTTGTTTTTCACGGCGCTGTAATAAGTGTACACGTTCATATAGTATTAATAAATATAGTGTACTTTACCTTCTTCTTATAGCCTTATGGATTAAATTCGTTATGTCTTTTCACGCCTCTCCATTTATGTAGTAACTTATAATTCATTTAGATCATCATCATCATCATCATCATCATATTTTCCGTATATTTTCCCGTTCGTGTTCGTCGTGATATGTATATTCTGCCATCGGTCTTCCTCTTCCCTTTTGTCGTCAACGTCTCCTTCGATTATCCTTTCTCCTTTATGCTGTACAATAACTCTTCGTTTGGTAACTCTATCAATATTCTCATTAAGAATTTCTTTTTTACATATAGATTTACGAAATTTGTAGTCAGTATATGCTAATAATGCGCGGTATACATTACACTGCGTAGCGCGGCGTTCTCTGGATACGAAAAATACGAGTGAAACCGTTTTTCTTAATTTAAAAAAAAAAAAGCCCGAGCAATTTTTTCCGCAATTGACTTTATCTACACCATGTAGCTTATTTGTTTTATATTGTACACATAATATAGTGAGAGCCGCCCAAAGAAAAATCCGGTACTGAGAAACGCACATTGTAAATATTTTGCTCCGTCTACTACTACTACTATTCAGGCTTATTACACTATATAATAATACACCGTACAGTCTAGACCTTAGTTGTTTGACTACACGGACTGGAAAATAAAATGCTCTTTATCCATTATACTCAGTTTTGTGTTGTTTCATTGAATTTTTGAACAATTTTTCAGATAACGCAAATGCTCCGTTATTTAAGTACACATGGCATATGTATCTAATTCCATTTTACAAATCGTGCATTGTAGACGCATTTCTTAACGTCTTTCGACTTCTTCAACAGTTTTTATTTTTAGCACGGAGGAAAGATTACGGAAAAATCGCAGAAAACCGAGAAACTTTTCAACGCATTCGATTAAAATGTATTTCATATTCAGTTTTCATAATTATTTTGTATTGTATTGTGTGTGTTGCAATTGTTTTTTAAATATTAATAATATATATTTTTTCATAATTACCTAGATTATTTTTTTGAAAACAATTTTTATATAGGACCCGTAATTTTGGTTGCGGTTGTGTTGGGAGGCGGAATCCTTCTTTTCTTCCCGCACCTAAATCTTCAGCCCTGTACACACAAGTATTATATGATTTTTTTTTTGAACTCGTACACATTCTTTGTATATTCATATCGCCTATGTATATAAGTGAAAACTAAATTTTTGTTACAGTTTTACACATTAAATTCACACAGTTCAAAACGTTTTTTTGTCAAAATATAGTAAATATTGTCTAAAATCGTGAAAAGCGAAACACGAAAATACGCGTATGAAGAAATTGATTTTCAAAATATTGTTGAATATACTCGCAAGAAATAATTATCGCGAAAAAGTTAATTAAACAATACACGCGATGTTCAATATATCTTTATTTTTTATTATTTATGTATTTGTTGTGGATACTGCGGGTAAATTTAATAATAATAATAATAATAATAATAATAATAATAAAATAATGAAAAACGAGCGTGTTTTCGATTCAGTAATGCACGCGCGTACAGAACATATTAGTATACAAAACCCGAAATATATGGTTAAACGACTTTTTTTTAAAATCCATTAAATTTCACATTAATAATGTATGTATGTATATAATATGTGTATACTTTGGCGATAATAAATTTACAAAACTTTTTCGTTATTTCATTGAAAAACATCGTTTGTTTACAACCCATATATTACGCAAACGTTGCGGTTACACGTAAAGTTTCTTTTTTTTAAAAGACGCAAAAACATCGATCGTGCCTCCACGACGACGTATCAGCTCGTGATTTGGCACCAAAAATAAAATTATACATACCGATATCATTATAATCAAATTTTCAACGTTCTATTTACTCTACTCGTCAATAGGCTATCATTTTTTAACATAATTTCTATAGTTTTATACAATAAATTATTACGTGTTTGCTTATTAGTTCATCTATTTATCAGAGGAATCTGAACAAAAGAGCAATTACAAATCAGTTATGTGAGCCCAATTCTAATACATATTATATTGCGTATTTGCTACACTGGCCACTATGTGAAAGACGATGATGAAAAACAAAAGATTTGAGTGAAAGATACTATAGAAAGATTCACGATCCACTATAATACTGTATAATAACCGAAGAGCAGAAATGGAAAATAAGATACCCAGCTAAACGATTTGTACAAAAGGAAAAACGTGGTCTAGATTATTACGGGCACAAATGCTGGAATGGGCTGGACATGAATGACGAGTGGACGATGGACTGCCGAAGAGAGCGATGAGCTAAGAAATGGAAGGGACAATGTATCAAAAGCAGGTCCACGTCGGAGATTGCTGGACAGTGTCCGAGAAACAGACTGGAGCACATCGTATGACGGAAAAAGATTGAAACGTTTAAAAATAGCGGAAAAAAGCCTAAACGTCTTGTAAAGCTAAAAAAAAAAAAAAAAGTGTCTAAGATATTTATTGCGCGTATTACTTGTATTATTTCGTGCTTTAGCCTGTAATTTAAACAAATAAATACGAGGATTTTTAATGATGATTTACAGTATAATAATATATTGATTTTATAACGGTTTCGAATTAATATTCATTAAACACGACTCATTAGGTCTCGGTGTGACAACCACTTTAGAGCAGAGTAGCCCCGCTCGCGCGAACACACTCGCAATTCTATACTTGCAATGGATTATTTATCCGTCTCCGCACAATATAACCGACTCTTTTTTTCTCTCCTCTTTTCACCATTTCGATCCAAACGAACCCATTAGTTCATCGCGTATACGTCGTAGAGTACGCGTTATACGTATGACAGATATTCGATTTTTATTGCCCGTGTACGTATATAGGTAATAAATATATTCATACACACACAATTTACATTTGTCGAACGTATTTTTTTTTTCAATCAATCAATCACAGTGTATGAATATGAGCGTTTTTCATTTTTTTTTTTTTATATATATATACAAGCGCATATATACCTGTTGTGTACAGTACAGACTTGTCAATATGATATAAAAATAATATTTATATTGAAATCGAGCGAGTCGTGTGATTTTAAATTTCCCGTTTCATTTATATAAAAAAAATTTTATGAACGTCATATTACAAAGACAATGACGCGTAATAATCGTATTTAAATTTAAATTGTGAATTCGTAATGTTATGTAAAAAGTATGAGTGTTTTGCAAAGAAACGCGCCCGTTATTTGGCGTTAGAGCCAAAATATACGAGTTTGAGGTAAACGTGCATTTACATATAAATGAGAAATAATTCGTTAATAAGGACCTTATTATTCGACGCGCGTTATGAAAACGTAGTAATTATATGTAACTGGGAAGGAAACGAATTCTATTTGAATGTCGAGCGATTCGCGCGAAAATGATTTTTTCAATAAATAATAAAATACATAACAGGACGCGTTTATATAAATATTCTAAAGACTATTTTATATTATTCATGGCGAAATTTGAATGTTTCAGTGTTACTGCGAAATTTTCACGAGATCTCAATTAACAGACGTCACTTCAAGCCGATCATCTTTTTATTTCGTTTTATGATAGGTGTATAACTTTTCATCAAAATCAAATCAAAATTTACGTACAGTTCAAGATGTAAAATACAGTAATATATTATCTCTGTTTAGCAGACACAACGGAAAACAACTATATTATTAATTCAGCAAAGACTGTCGACAACGAGCTAGGCGTTACGGAAATAATTTTTAACGTCCTAACCAAGGATCGTTGTTGCCGCCGCCGCCGCCGATAGTAAATCATTTTATTAAACTGCGTGTATAATAATTGTGTTTATTATTTCGGTATAGGACACGTGAACGGTAATATTATATAGCGAGTTTGAACGTAATAATTGATCTCGTGTTGAGTTTTTCGATATTTGAACGCCGAATAAAGTATACCTAATAAATTAAGTAATATTTCGACGACGACTTTATTTGAACGCCGAACCATACCTTTTTTTTTCGACGACGACTTAAACCATTTTTTTAGTATTGTTTTATATCATAATATATATATATAATAAATAGGGCTCGGATTTAAATGCCCTAAAAATATCAAAAAAAATGCCCTTTCAAAAAATACATTATTTATTAAATAAATTCAAATTAAATTATTATTAAAAAATGAGGAACAAATAAAATTATGTTTGCATTACAATGTTCAAAAAAAAAAATTAAAATTAAAAATTAAATTACATTTGCATTGCATTGTACAATAAAAATCTCTATATTACGTAGTACTATACTACTATGTTGTACTTATATTTCAATGAGGTCAATTTTTTAAGTCATAATACGACAAATAGGTCAAAAACGTCCTATTAAAACCGTCAAAAAAAGCTCTAAAAATTATAAAATCGGCTAAAAATGCAAAAAAAGCAAAAAATGCCCCAAAAAATTATTGTGGTTAGATCGCGAAGTACTTGAAACATATTTGTAGCTCGGAAAGCATCGCGTAAGATATCCCAAAAAAAAAGATGCAAGTGCATTGAAATCCGAGCCCTAATAATAAGTACGTCCCTGCTTGTTACGCAATATCCGATATTCGATTTTATTTCGTACGAATAAGAAATCTTCTTTCCCCCCCCCAAGACCCCGTCAACGTAACGACCACGCAATCCTTCCGCTGCGTTTTGGAACGATCGCCCTCCCCTTCGCCGGGGCGGGGGGGCGGAAAATACACTGTTCTCGCGACGCCACCGGGTCGCACAGTGCACTGATGATGTCCAGCTGCTAATAACAATAAACGCAGACACAAGAACACGACGAGTGTGTGCAAACAACAACGCGCCGGTGTAACACCGGAGGGAAAACGCGCCGAGTGCGCGATTCACGCTTGATTGAACGCGATAGTCGGGTGCGCTCATATTTTAATACGTTCGCGCCATTTGTTCGGGTCGCGTGACGACTAAGACGGCGGCGGCGGCGGCGGGCGCCGTCGTCGTTGTTATTTGTACGTATTCCGGTAGGAGATTGCTTGGCGCGCGCGGGCATTAAAGACGCACCGCATCTCAAACGCGCGCGCGCACACACACACACACACACGGGCGTGCACAGAAATTCGGTACAGGGTGTGCAGCGAAGAGAACGGGCCGCTTTTCCTTAAATGGGCCTTACGCCCGCCTCCCTTAATAAAAAAAAAATTGTGTGCGCTTAAGACCACACGACAGAAGTGAAAACTTCAACAAGGCGAAATTAATAATACGAAATACAAGTTTATAATATTATGTGTATAATATGCGTGTACAATATTAAATTACGTTCAAGAAAAAAATTGTAATAAATTATACTCAAAAATTATTTTAAATAAAATGTGATTATATTGGTATGGCGCACACGGTTTTCACGTCGATACTGAATGCGACTGGTGCGTCATGCTCTCTCACGTAACGTTCATTCGGGTTAGTTTCGGATTGAGTATAGGAGTCGAATTCTGCCGAGCGAGTATAGCAGTGACGCTTCGACTATCTTTCTCTCTCGCTCTGCTGACTGTTCCTCTCATGCTTAGTCGACTCGAGCCGACTTCACCCGAATGAGCGTTACGTAGCCGAGCGTGACGGCTCAGTTCAATTCAGTACCCACAAAAAGTGCTAAACGCGCCTAAAGAAGTTTTCAAAAATAATAATGAAAAACGAGTCTGCTAGTACTCGAGACGTCCATGTGTAAACGTCGTCGCATAAGCGGTAAAAATGGAACGGAACTGTGATTGGGATTTGGTCAGTATTGGTATCTTTATTCAAAGTAATTTCGATAATAAATATTATTATTAGTTGTCATGACAACGGCTTACACATTTCCGTCCCATTTCCCGAGATTTACCCTCATATACCGCCGCAATAGATGTGTGGTACACATAAAAAAAAAAAAAACGAAGAAATTCAACGCAAAATAAGAAAAATCGTATTGGTTTCACAACATATCAATGTTTTTTATGCGTTTCAGTAAATACAAGTAGATAATCATTAACCCCCCCCCACCAGATAATAAAGTACACGGGCACATTAAAATATTAAACATAAAACTAATATGAAAATAAGTAATATCTCAAATAAACACGTCATAACGTTCTTCTCTGGACGGGAGTCAATACTTTTCAATAATAACGCTATTGAAATCGACCGATTTGGTCATTTCTCGTTCAACAAATAATAATAACAAAAGTGATTCTAATCGTTCTCGAGACATTGTTTTTAGTAATATCGCGGTCAGTGGTTGCCGGTCGGTTTATTTTATTCAGGTATGCCTAATTTTGTTCATATCTCATAGCACATATTTTGTTGGTTAAACGTTAATGTCGTATAAAAAAAAAAACCACGGGCCGTGGGGCGTGCCACGGCACACCCTGTGCGAACGCCAATGCACACACACACAGTGGCGTAATTAGAAATTTGTTCTGGGGATGACTTTTTTCCCTCGTTTTTCATTACAGTGCAATGGGAAACTTCACACACACCCTTCATACTATAAATTTTCTTGTTATGTACATACTATACTACAAATCAGTAAAAAAAAAAAAAAAAAATTTACTTGTAATCTAACTAAGTTAATATTATTCAAGTATTTAAATCAAAATACACGATAGAAATATTTGATTACTACTCGTATATTTACTATTATTTTTAACTGGTAAATTATAAAATTAAATCCAATTTCCGAGGCCTATAATTTAAACATTATAATAAAAAAGCGATTTTAAGTAAAGTATAAAAATAGGAAAAAATAAGAAAAATTTTGACTCTACAATAGATGATGACAGTTTTCAGTTATTTTTTTTTTATACATGATTAAAAAAAAGGCTCTGGGGGGATCTATCACCCTCATCCCCCCTTAATTACGCCCCTGCACACACACACACACACACACACACACCGCGTTCGAAAAACAAGAGGCTCTCATTAACGAAAACTCTCTTTCTCTGTGTTCTGTCATCGGCTCGCGAACAGGAAAGAGAAAAAAAAGAACGTTTCGCAGGACACGTCCCAATTTACGTGCTACGTACGCGCATAATAATATAATAATAATAATAATAATAATAATAATAATAATAATTATTGCGTAATTACTCGCCGGGGTAATACGCTTTTAGGCGTGTAACGAACGCGCGCGGTATCGTCGCTTATATTGTTGTTTATGGTCGCGTATAATCGTCGTCGCTTCTGTTGTGACGTTGCGCGCGTAGGCGGTACACGCGCGCGTATAAATACGACGGGTATTAGTACCGCGAGTGGTATACAACACTGCGCGATACACCAGCGGTTGTGATCGAATGGATGATTGCGCGGTGCTAATAATACGGTTTTGCGCAAAGATAACCGCTTTAAATTTAATAACGAATTCATCTTGATGACAGTGTATCATACGCAGGGCCGGGGCTTCTCGTAGTAGCGCGCCCCGAGCGAAATCACCATTACGCGCCCAGGGCAGTATTTACATTTTTCGCGCCCCGGGGCGCAACACAATTTTTACGTTGAAAAATTACGCTTTACATTTTTTTTTTTTTTTTTTGTTAACACACCGTATTACGTCTATAAAAAATTATCGCCCCCCTTAATAACTAAAAAATTGCCACCCGGGTAACACTTGCCCCTCCTTAAATACGGCCCTGTAGGCGCCCTTCTGCAGAAAATATGATTTTATTTTATATTATTTTTTTTTGAACACAGATATTCATGAAACAATGTCGTATTCACTCTATCACAATTCATTACATACATTTTCTAATTTGTTACCATTGGCGCAACTAGACCTATATTTTAGGGGGTACTAAAATTATGTATACGTCAATGACTGAAACACTCACCACACCACCACCCCCCAATCCAAACACATACATTTCAAAACCATTAATAACACAACTTCGACATATATTGCATTTAGAAAGTAGGTAAACAATTGTAAATTATTATTGCTGTACAATATTTTTTTTAAAATTTGCATCCAATATATAATAAATACAAAAAACATACGTTTGATATTTGATAACAAGAATGTGAATTATAAAATTTACTATTTTAAAACTGTACTTGTATTGTAGTACTTATCTAAATGATCCTGTATTTCTGTTTTTATGTTATTTGCAACATTCCTCTCAATATTTAAAGTGAACACGTCAGTTAAGCGTTAAATTTGAAATTACTTGTACAAGTTAGGAAAAGCCTCGTTTTGAATATATTTTTTTTTTTTTGTCATCAAAATTGAAATTTGAATATTTTGGGGGTGCTACTATTGAGTATGGGGGTGCTAAAGTCCCCCTAGCACCCCCTAGTTGCGCCTATGTTCGTTACTACTATAACTATTACAGAAACACAATATAACTAAAAATTAAAAACCGTTGCTGTGAATAAGTAGGTAATCGAAATTGTATTGTTTTATTACAGATTTATTTATTTTACATATTTAAATAATTTTGGTTATTTATAAATTTAGTTTATATATATATATATACACTAAGTTTCAAGGTAACAATGAGGTTACCATTACTTAAATTTACTTTATGGAAATAAACAATTTTGATTTAAAAAATAATTTAGTTATTCTACGAAATGACAAAAACACATTACACAATACGTATTATTATGTATTTTTAATTAATGGCAGCACGAGTAAAGTTAAAATTTTTGTTTTAAAAATCAATTAATAATTCAAAAAAATATCAAAGTCTTATTCTTATCGGTTTAGCGCTTCTTTATGATCAGCGCCCTGGGCAATCGCCCAGATCACCCATAGCTTTTGCCGGCTCTGCATATACGGACGATTAACACTGAAAATGTGTATATAGATAACAGACAAGAAAAAAAACAGTTTGTATTGTATAAAATTCGTTTAAATTCAACGATTTGTACTCGTGCCTTATAATAATTCATTTGAATCAAACAATAACTAAAGAAAAAAAAATTACCATTACGCGTTAAATGTAATGATAAATAATTTTTTTTGTTGATAAAATGACAGAGCTTAATGTGATACGTACATACAACTACCGTTGTCAAAAATCATTAAGTATATACAACAGTAAAAACACACACACTGAGTGAAAATGTCAAGTTTTTAGACAATTACAATTAGCAAAAACGGACAATTCTTACAAACAAATATCTGAGTATAATTCATAAAAACACACATTTAGAGTATTCTATTATACGGCTGCGGAAAATGGACGATAAGAAAGTATGAGAGAGACAGACTGGAGGCGATGGAAACGTTGATGTGGAGGAAAATGACAGGAACGAGTTGGATAGAACTTAAGACGAACGAAGCAGTGTTGGACGAGGTTAACGAGAGAAGACCATTGATGAACGTAATAATGCAAAGAAAAATAAAGCTAATTGGACGTCTGATAAGATACAATGAGTTCATCACCATCATTTTGGAAGGGAAAATAAACGGTAAAAGAACCAGAGGAAGACCGCGTAAATCCTTCTTTGAAGAAAGTTTCCTTTGGATGGGTTTTACCTCTTACCAACAACTAAAGAAGACGGCAAGTGACAGACATTAATGGCTACATCGACAATGCTTGGCCTTTTGAAGCTGAACGAACGAGACACTTACAGAGAAATAACCGGTTACTTTGCTCTCTCGTTTCTTTTTTTTCTACGCTTATTGCAAAAGTTGAAAAAGGACTACATACATTTGCTACCAGAAAATGGGTACACGTGTACGAAAAGCTGTCCGTAGAAAAACATATCATTGTAAAATAATTCACTCAATCTGCTCAGAACCTAAATTACCTATATAATTTAAAAATAAATAACATAATAATAGGTATTTAATCAGTGATAATACACATTTAGACAATTTACCGTGGATAATCGGTTATTTTTTTTTTATCTAGATAACATAAAAAGATGATCCAAGTTACTTTTATTTATATACCTACGATGAAAATAAAATAATTTTTTATCTTGATAGTGCACAACACTGACCATGACTCATAAATATATGAACTGTGTGTGAATATATAAGCGTGCCAAAGAGTATTATGAAAAATAAAGAAATAAATAGCAGTTTTTTGAATTAAATTTGTTTATTTACTACGTCGGTTTCGACAAAAAGTCATCATCAGGTATAATAATATAAATAAACAATAATATATTGTACCGAGGCTAGGAGTAATTTGTTCGAATGTCTCCGGAAAAAAAAATATGTTGGAAAAATTAAAACATTTATTAAAATGCTATTCACACATCGTATACATATACACTGTTTTCGTAATCGCTTAGTATTACTGAAATATATTTACCAGAACTACATTTGAACAGAATGCGAAACGTTTATTATTTTTTGACGTTAGCGCGTATTTTGATTTTATTCGGTAAATTAATATTATTTTCAATGAATTTATAATTGTTGGATTGTTTGATACGCGACAAATTTTCCTCTAAAAATCGATCCATATATGTACACTATAAATTTGTTTAAACGAATATGGAAGACGTGTTTTTTTTTTTCTATACTTAAATAATTGACCAAGTAGAAATGAAAAATCCATACTGTCAGGCTTCGTATTGTTTATTTCTCTTTTTCTTTTTACTAGTTGCAATTATTGTGCATTTTCACGATACAATAGTTTTATATTCTGAAATTTAATTTTAATATATTTCATTCGATTTTTTCCAATTATTATTATAAAGCATACACGATGAAATATCGTCAAGTAAAATTTTGCCCATAAACGAAATAAATTGAAGTATACGCGTATCGTGAAAAAAAAAAAATTCTACTAAATAAATAATTTTCGAGTTTAAGAAATTTCTAACAATTTCTTTTTTTTTTTTAAATTGACAAACTCCGATTTTTTTTTTTTTTCATATTGAATACAAGTTTTCATCGGTTTTTATTTTATTTTCGACCCGTCACAGTTAATCACATCGGTTTGTAAACTAAAAGAGATTTGGACCATACTAAATTATAATGAATATAGAGTTGGGTATATTTTTGATCATAAGCGAAGCGGAGTGAATCGATTTTACAATGATGCGGTTTGTCATTTTTAAAAAAAATTCGATTTTTATCACCGATCAATTTTTTGCTAGAAAATTGTGCACCTACATACGGTAATTTATTTCTCCCGTTTTTTTCAATATTATTCTGGGCGCAATGAAAAATTACCCGACGAATTGCAATTAACGAGTGAAATTGCCGACATATCCACGAATATTTATTAAATCGAATTTAAAAATAATTTTAAGAAGTTTAGAGAATAGAGAATTGTTGAAAATTTTAATAATTTCCGCCTTATTTTGTCAAACAATTAAAAATTGTAGAACATTTAAAGATCGCCGATTTCATACAATGTGATATATTTTTCAAACAATACTGCAAGAATATCGAATAATCAATAATTGTGTTTGATGTTCGAAATTTGGGCGAAACCAAAGATTTTCTCATAAAATGACATTTATTTTTTTTCTCTATTCAAATTCGTAACACGAACAATATTCGTATCGAGAGTTGAAAATTTAATACAAGAGGTACCTGTATTATAAGACGTGTTCCGAAATCGATTTCTACAAATACTTTTTACTTTTTGATAAACGCTTGAGATTTCGGGAAAATTCCTTTAATGTCGGTTTTTTTTTAAAGTTTTACTCGATATTTTGTAATAAATGTAATTTATATTATACGGTCGTTCTAGTTTACGAATCACTGTGAAAATATCAAATATTTTGCGCACATCTATAAATTTCGTAATAAAAAAAAAATAAAAAAACTATACCGTACCGTATAATTCGAACCGCTAGACAGGTATATCGGTAATTCATTAATAATCACATTAAAAATTCTTCGGCGTCGTTGAAAATCGTTTTTCGAACGAAATCGCTTTGAAATCCGAAACAACAACAATACGACTCTAACACAACTCTGCGCAGTCCAAAGCGAATCCGTTCGGACCGCTATTCGCAATATTTTCGTAAAATTAAATTAAAAATGTATTTTATTATTATTATTATTATTACGTTATCGCGATGTCGAGACCCGGGACGGAGAATTTAATGATATTTCTTTGAATAAGCGTCGCCGTCTGTATATGTCGCGTGAAATACTCGAAATACGCGTCCGTTTGGACACGTATAGGACGCGGTGAATATAAAAATATGTAATATACATTTTATACGTTTTTCTTCGTAAAATGTGTTTTATAATTTTTTTTTTTTTGTGGAAATAATAATACGTGTATACGCGACCAAATCACGGCGCCTCGTTCACATTAAACGATATTCGTAAATCGTTTGATCCGGTGCGTTGGACGACCGCGCGTGCGGTGGGGTATTAATATTCGTTATTAATATTTTGTACGAAACGCATTATTGTATTTTTCATAATAATATAACGTAACGTGTATTCAGTGAAATCCGTTGGGAATCCAAAACGGAAAATATCGACAAATATTTAAATCGTAAAAGGGTGCGGCAAGCGTATCGGTGGTATAGAAAAAAATTCACACACGCCTCCTCCTTCGACATCGTATTGACGCGTGATTAAATTTATAATGCATACAAGTCATTATACGCGTTTTCCGCATACTCGACGCGAATGACGAATATTGTCATATACAAAATGTTTTTAAAAGTTTTTTTTTCCGTGATTTTATACTTAAAGCTTTCGGAGAAAGTTTTAACGGTGTTTTTACGATATACAAGCATTGATACACTGAGCCAGTCACAGACGTTGTTTTTTTTTTTTTTTTTTGAAATTCCTACGAAAACGTAACGTATTTAGAAAAACTACTACTAGTTTATAAGCGGGATAACAATATGAAATAAGAGTTTTAAGCTTAAAACAACTAAGTTTTTCGCACACTACAGGAGACGGCGGCAATTTAAATTTCAAATATGTCTAGGAATATAATCTATCTACTGTACGCGTATAATGTACACGGAGATTCAAAACAAAAAGAAAACCGTGTTTTTTTTTCCTTTGCTCCAAACGATAATATTAAAAAATTTTTTTTTTAATACTGTAAAGACGCTAAGATTCTGTAATTTTTAATTTTTGTTGACGCGCGCGCGCGACGTGAAAAATAATATATATATCAGAAAAAAAATTAATATCGATTTTATTTCAAAATAATTAACGTTTTAATATTGTCCGTTTAAATTCGATCGCTTTAATTTCTTTTGTTTTAAACACAAAACATTTGACGAATATTTTAAAAATTCCCAAAACGGAAAGTAAAAAACGTACATTTTAATAATAATTAAAAATAAAAAATTTGTTGGTTCGTTGCTCTTTTTTTAAAAAATAAATCGCGACGAAAATTTATGGATATATTGCGTGCATTATAAAAAATAAAATTATATATAAAAAAAAAAATTATTTTAATCTCGATTTATTATAAAATATCGCGTTACAACAGCACTAGTCTAAACTAATATATAAAAGTAATAGATTATGTATGTAGTTTTTTTTTTTTTGATTGATTGTTACCTGTTGTGCGCGGTATACTCGGCGGTCGTGTATAATGTAATGAGAACGGTGTGCGCCGGTGACGGTGGTCGGTGGTGGTGTATGCGTTTAGGACGAAGTCGTCGGTTAACAACAACTTTTCAAAGTGGCCGGTTTGTTCTCGTCGGACGGACTCGAGGGGCGCAGGATATTCTCCCTTCACGTCGAAATCCATCCCTCCCGGCCGTGACGTCAGGACCAATGACATCACATCTTCTCTCTTCTGCAGCGCCAACCGTTTTTTTTTTTTATTTTTAAATCCCGTTACCGGCGGCGCCACTATATGTTATATTGTACGCGCGCGTTTTGCACCTCCCTCATCACACGTCGTCGTTATACGGTTTTTTTTTTTTTTTTTTAATACTTTCGGAGTCCTTGATATCGCGCCACGAAAAAATGAAAATCATATATTTTTTTACTTTTTTTTTTTTTTTGGTACAATTAACGGGGCGCCGCGAGCAGGAATCGCGAATTAATTTGGACGATTCGCGTATACCGTCATAATACATTTTATAATATTATTACGAATTTAATGTGTACTCGCATGCGTAAATAATTGTTAAATATGAGGCGATTGGACGACATAAAAAAACAAGCGTTGGCCACGGATTTGTCTGGACGGGAAAAAGAGAAATATTTCTCACGTATCTTATACGTTAAATATTTAAAAAAGGTAACGAGCCGCGGGATGTTGTGGATATCGCTTAAGTGAATTACATCATGGATAAAGATTTTAGAGTTTTGTTTGTTTATTTTAAATTTGAAAGCAATGACGAGTCATTGCATTCGATAAAACGATTCGCAGCGGAGCTTACATTTCTCGTAAATATAGTCTAAATAGTTACATATTTGGTGAAAATTTTGGTTTCTGTGACTATTAGTTTTAAAATTACGTAGAAATAAACAACAATCGATTAAGACGAAATTGAATTTTAAATGTTTTTGAATAATATTTTCAGGTGCTTTTGAGAAAATCGAAAAATGACCTCTCTAAAGTACCGACTAGATGCGAATTGCTGCCGGAAACAAACTGTGACCCGCGAAGAGATCGGAGCACTCTTTCTGGTCGATAATCTGTACACAGGATAGAAAAAAAAAATAAACATCATTGTAAAAACAATAGATTCATCGCTCCGCTCAGAATCTAAAATATATTTTATATTAATATGAATACATATATATATTGACTAATATTAATAATACGCAATAATTGGTTTTTTTAACGATTCAATTCATCGTGTAATAATCCTACACAAGTTTTTGCTGTCTTTTATTCGTTTTTTTTTTTTCAACACCGTATCTTTTAGATTCCGAGCGGATCGAGGAATGTATTGGTTTTACAACGATGTGTTTTTTTTTTTTGCTGTCCGTACCCGAAAATTCTACCAGAAGGAGTGCTCCGATCTTTACAGTCATAGTTTGTTTCCGGTAGCAAATTGCGTTTAGTTGATACTTTAGAGAGGAAATTTTTCGATTTTCTCAAAAGCGTCTAAAAAAAAAACTGAAAAACTACCGAAAAATTACATAAAAACGCGATTTCGTCGAAATCGATTATATCGCGCGTAATTTTTTCGCAATTTTGTGACTGCAATGGTTATAGAAACTTGAAACGTTCACACCGAATACGTGATTTTATGTTAGACCAGGGAAACATTTTTCAAATAATTTCTTTCAATTTTGGGCTATTTATAGAAATGATATATTTTGAGGTGTTTAACGCATAAAAAAAAGATGTAATTTTTTTTGTTTTTAAGGCTTAATAATCTAATACGACGTCAGACGTACGTTACAGCTATATTTAAAAAAAAAATTTTAAATCGTTAATCACAAATTAAAATTTTTCGACAAAAAGTTAAAAAAAAAAAAAAAATGTTCTACAAAGTGTATTGCTCTGATGGAAAATCACAGTTGAAATTAAACATTTTTAGCTACCTCGGTCTATTGCGAGGGATCGTATTAAAACGATGTACTATATTATTATTAATAATAATATTAATAAATAATATTACGCCGGAGTAGGTACCGCTCAGAATCGTTTTATCGAACGCAATGATTTATCGCGCATTGCTTTCAAATTTATAATAACAACAAAACTCTAAATTCATTATCCGAGTAATTCACTTAAACGACATCCACAACGCCCCGCGGCTCGCTACTTTTTTTTTTTTTATTTTTATATTCATAATTTTCTTTGTGTAATTTCGTTCAATTTTATCTTTTATTCTGTCGTTTTTTTCTTCGCTTGACGCCTGATGATTTTTTTTTTTATGGAAACCGGTAGTAAACAAACAAATTCAATAAAATAATTCTTATATATTTTCTCGTTTCTCTTAACGTTTTTTGGCTCGATTGTATATTCACATATACATGTATCAGTGACGTGGGTTTCAATATATACTGTGTGCGCTGAACGTTTTCAGTACCCAAACTCTTGTGGGCTCCACCATTTCGTTTTCAAAAATTTTGATTAATCTTAATATTATGTCACATTAAAATAAACCATAAATAATTACACAATTCAATACAATATTTTTAATTAAAATAATATTGTGGTTTATTAATTTATACATAAATTACTATAAATAAATAAAATGTATCTTTTATTCATTACAAATGCATATGGCATTCGGACTTTTTAATATATAAATGTATAAATTATGAAAAATAAGATATATAAAAAAAAAGTATATTATCACGCATAGTGATATAGAAAAATTTATTATTTATAATAGAATAGGTAGTGTATATAGAGATTGTTCCGTTTATAATTATTTAAATGTTCAAGTACCACCTGCTCGTAAAAAAAAAAAAAATTACAGACTTTACAGTGTTAAATGGTTGTATCTAAACTTTTATTGTTTCTAATAAAATAGCGTTTTAAAAAAATAACGCACGTATATTTTCTCTTGTCTTCCGAATTTGTATCTATGATGGATCTATATATGATATATTGATTTTTTTTTTGAGAATTTTCAGTACTTCTGAAAACGGCGATAAGAATAATTTTGTGCCCCATCTCGAAACGAATTTCCGGTTATGACACTGAATATTATTATTATTATTATTATTATTATTTTTAGCTCGGCAATATTTTCATTGTAATACACAACATTCTCGCGTAAGAATTTATATTTTGCAGCGAAGTGCAACGGTATAATAACATTTATCTGCTCGATCGGGGAAAATGTGTATATGAGTATATATGCACTACCGCAGGAGTAGGAATACCGCACAAATATAATAGCATGTACCTATATAAGTACGTTTACGTGCACCGTATTATTCGTTTTAATTTTTATTATACGTTTCGTTTAAAAGACATTCGTGGATTACGTTTATAGATTTTTTTCAAAACACGTAAATAATTAAAATAATTGCGTACACGATGGTTTGAAATTTTATTCAGCTGTTGCCTCTATTGTTGTATATGGTCATATTCTTGAAATACCGTTTCGAACAATGCTCGAAATCAAATTAAAAATCGTCCTCACGCGTGTATTTTACTTTTTCGGTGTTCGGATAAAATAAAAAAATAAAAATACTCAATAAAGTTTAAAACAAGAAAAATAAACCAAACATTAAACGAAGAAGCAAACGATTCGTTTCCATTTGGATGCTTAGATATATATTACACTGTAGTTTGATTTGTCGTGATATTGATTATTATTGAATACATATTTATACACTAAAACACGAATAGGATTTCTGTATATATTATATTACTTTTCCGTAAACACGGTATTTTCCCGAACCCAATGCAGTTTTATTAGTTTAATAAAAAATTTAAAAAAAAAAAAATCATCGTTCTTCATCAGTCTTAACATATTTCCTACGTATAAATCAACAGTTTTCTCCAAATATTTCGCATACATTATTTTATATTAAAAACCTAAAAACTGGTTGATAATCTCAACGCCGGTCGTATCAATGATATTTAATCTTAGATTAGCTTTGAACTCCGCGGTTCAGATGCTGTTATTAACACATGTTTGCCTATGAAATCAACGCGATCACAATTTAAATTAAGATTAAACATTAATCCTGGTTTAGTTGTTCTATATTTAATCGAAAACCGAAACGCTCCTAACGAGCGTATATCACAAAAACAATATAGTTATAATAATCAGAATTCCTTATAAATTCCGCGCTAGTAAAAACGTATTATTGTATTTTAAAAAAAAAATCGTAAATTTATCTCGTATCGAAATTTGACTGTGTTATAAAATATAAAAAAAAAATTATATTGATATAGTGTGTTGTATTCAATTACGTGTACAGTGTATTTCTTCATTAAAACAAAATGAAAATTGTTATTATAACCCGTTATACTTGTGCCTTCTTATAAATCGTCGTAAACTATTCAAAATAACAAATTTTTTGCATTCGTCGACTACTTTTCAAACACATTTTGAGTGTAAAACTAATTAATTGATTACAACGTTGAGATACCCGTTATGTTATTATAAAATTGTATGTATTATTGAATTAATTATAACGGTGAATTCTTTTCTGAAAGTTATAATAAGGCTTAAAAAAAAAAGATTAAATTCTACATACATATTTACACAAGACGTTTATCTTAACTAGAATAAACTGTATGGAAGTGTTGTTTGACGTAGACATGTCGTCTTACGTACAGAATAATGCAGTTTAGCGACCTATATATTTCGTATATACAAGAATAAGGATAATAAAATATTTATTAAAATTTGGATGAAATTCTGGAGGAACTCTGTAGTTAATTTTTAATACCAGTCGTATTGACTGCGCGTACTCGTAAAACGTATCGTGATTAATGTATTGAATTATATTATAGTTTATTGTTTTAAAAAAAAATATTTTCGATGTTTATCGCAGGATTCACGTAGAGGAAGTTTGGATACGGTTTTGTTTCGTTCTAAATTAAAATTATTTAATATATATATATATATATTCGTCCTACACTGAAAAATAATAATAACCGACGAAACGAAAACAATGTTTACGCCCACAAAGTTGTTAAAACGTAATAGTAATATTATATATTATGTAAAAAATAAATATTTTACATACAATAATTAAGAGATTTCTTAAAATATATATATATATCTAGCGCGTCGTAGCCAATATTACCTAAACAAACAATTTCTATACATATATATTATATTATTGTGTTAAAATACGATGTAGTTCCAGTCAATCGCGCTTCAATGGCATGACAGCATACAGACAAATCTAAATTAACACGTCTGACTTAATACGAATAGGTGAAAGTAGTAATCGGTAAAAATTCGCAGTATCATTTTCAGAACGTTATGTCTAATCGTATATTATTTCACGTACCGTGTCAAATGATTAATACATACAGCGTATGTATATTTTCTCTTGACCCACGAGTATTTAAGAAATAACAGAAATAAATAATAATGTAAACGTTGGAGAAGTAATTTCCACGTGAATGGAATTTCACAAAAAAAAAAAATATATAAATTTAGTGCGTATACACACTCGACGATAATAATATATAATATTTACTTTCATACGTACGTACGTGTATTTTGTGGTTTTGAAAAGAAACTATATATTCCCCCTAGTGGATTTTTCTTTTTTTTTGCGTCGACGAATACATTTAATTCCAGTGCAATATTTTGGATAACCTGCTTTGAGATTTCTCAGAGACAGTGAATGTATATAAGACTCTATAATATATATATATATTTTTTTTATTATTAAAAAGTCGAGTCATATAATATTGCGCGTTTTAAACCGTCGAGAAGTCGATTTAATATGTTTCGAAGTTATTATACGAAACAACAATTTTTTCACAACACGTTTTCAATAAAGGAGTTTTATATACCTATATATAATAGCTGCTCAAATAAATAATCGATTTCGTAATAGTCATTTGATTTAGAAAATACAATGCCTATTTTAACCTATTACCTATTTTATCCGAGTGTTTTTATGTATATTCGTAATTATCTTATAATATCCCGGTAAATCCTTAAGGGGTACGACAAATTTTAATGCACTCGTCCCGATCCTGCAGGGACGAGGTTTTGGAAATGTTTCGAATGAGTATAAAATATTGAAATAAACCGACATTCGCCACACACATAATTACTTTTTAAATATACGTATTACATAATAATTGTTGTACAGACTACCGGTATTATTTTAGGCGATTTCACTCCGTTATAAAATACACATTATATAAATGATTTTTTTTTAAAAATATTATCAATGATATTTTTGCTTTTAACGCCATCTTATGAAGTATATTCGTTTTACTTTTTTAATTTCACAACGATGTCGACATATATCAAAATGTTTACATTTTATACATCAATATTTATACACACGGTTACATCATTAATTATGCTTTCAATAGGATATACAATACTGCATCCTAATAATTTTTTCCTATTTTACATAAGAATTGGTCATGTCGGAAATCCTTTGCTGATTCTTTTCTTCGACCGTTAAGAAAATGATCGGTATTGTACATTAATACGCTAGCTGTCAAAGTGTCAAAAATGGCGATAATTTACATTTTCCCCCACCGACCTGCGTGTGTTGATGCAAAATATTTTTTTTCAAGTAAAAGTATAAAATGCTTTCTAAACGTTTCTGATTAAAAAAAAAAAAACAATTTTCGCATATTATAAGACGTGCCCGATAAAATCCGACTGTGACCAATACACCTATTTCGTACACGGATTTCGATAAACCACAAACATCATATCTATACGCTGTAAAAATACACGCTGAATTGTATTTATAATTTATATACAATAAATAAATAACATTAAATTTTTGTTGGTCGTTTTTAGTTATTAGTTATTTACGAATAATTTGTGTCGGATTTTTTTCCGCGGAGATCTGACAAATATAATGACTTTTGTTCAGTTTCGATATTTTTCACTTCAGGTAACGTCATTTAAAGTCCATTTAAATTTAAATATTTTTCAAATAAATTCGTGTCATTCATTTGCGATCATCTATTTATGAAAAAAATTGAAATTCTCAAAAACTCAAAAAAAAACAGTGTAACTAAAATCAAACACTAATAAGAGCGAAAATTAAAAAAAAAAACAAAACGTGTTCATAATACGTGTAGTCTTAATTTTGCGAAACACTCATTTTTATTGTTAGTTGTATACAAATTTATGAAATTCTAAAACGATAAATAATATTATTGTAGCGCGTTGTTCTAGTGATTCTTCTTTTAGAAGTTTTCATCCTTCAAGACCATACATATTTGTCTCCAAATCCCCTATTCTGACGAAATTTCTTTCCAATCCATCTCTGGATTTACCTTTTTCTTCTTTTGCCCTTTCGTCCCAGTAATCGTTTTCCTTGTTGGGAATTTTCTAGTACCATTTTCAGCGACCATATTTCATGTCGTCCATAGTCGAGTCGTTCCTTGATGATGTCTACGACGATTTTCTGGTCGATTCCTCGTTTTTTTCTCTTCCGATCTCTCGTATTCACCTTTTTGCACATATTTTTTCGTATGACTTCATTTCAAACGTAACTAGTAGATCTTTACCGGTTCCTGTCGTTTAGTTATAAAAAAGAGATCTTGAAAATATCGAATAAAACAACATTTTTTTTATTAATAATAATTTGTTCGATACTCGCACGAACAGTGCGTCGCCGACTGTTATTATTATACGTATATTATTACCTCCCAATGAACTGAACTTATCGTATACGACACGACGCGTTCTCCATTCACGGTTAATTTGCGATACAATCATTTCAGTTTTTTTTTTTTATTATTATTCTATGTGTATATACATTTTTATAGTAAATTACGTTTCGAAAAGTTTTATTTATGCCTACAGAGATATATTTTGTCTTTCAGAAAGCGAACGATTGTGTATATGCCTACGTGTCTAGAACGCGTGGTTTTTTTTTTTTTATTATTATTATTATTATTATCGTTTTGAAACGTCCTTGACGCGTAATTTACACGTATTTCAGTCTTTGGCAATACAACTCGCGATCCGCCTACACCGATGTCTTTTTGTTTTTCTCGTTTTCTCTGTATTTCCATTCATGC
Organism: Slavum lentiscoides; assembly: GCA_032441835.1. NCBI lineage: Eukaryota > Metazoa > Arthropoda > Insecta > Hemiptera > Aphididae > Slavum > Slavum lentiscoides. The sequence continues at coordinate 29,224,730 of CM063708.1, forward strand.
GAAAAACCGAATTTAACGCGCAGTCGAAACACATATTACAACACATTAATCTAAAATTCGTAACTTTATACTTTATTATTGTAGGTAGCTAAAAATTATTCGTATACAAGGGTGAAACCGATCAAATTTCGACAGGATTTATTACCGGATAATTCTTTGTGAATGTGCAATCATTTCTACTTTACCGTTCATTATAATATATATTATACAGTACGCGTTATATCAGAAGGAATTAATAACCGTAAGTGCGTTGTTCCCAAGTAATTACTCGGAAATCGGCTTTGAACAGTCGACCAGTTTCTATACACGTAGTATTGAAACGTTTTGGACATTGTGTTAGTTATATAGTTCATTATGGACACAATACGAAACCAACGATCACTTCGGATAACTACGAACTTTGAAAAGCAAAAACGACGTCTTACGTATTCTCTCTAAAGTTTAAGCACCCCGTTCTTTGATTAAAAAAAAAAGATATATATATATATACCGTTTGACACTGTTTCCACCTAGGTTCATAGGTATATTATTATTATTATTATTATTATTATTGTTACGATCTACTTTTAGACTACTCGAAGACTTAAAACTGATTAATAGTGAAATCCGTGTTGAACTCGCTCATTGCGTACCGAGTCCCCGTTATTGTATTCATAACACCGGAATTAATCACGTTACCGCGAAGTCGTCTAACCTATATAATATTGTACAGATAAATCTTGACGATTTTATGGTCAGTGATTTCTGAATTAATGGTTATAATATTTTAGCGTTATAAATTATAATATCTTATAAAATAAAATATTGTTATAAAAAGCTTATTTATTTTATTTTTTTATTGTAATTTCACTGTGAAATAACGGGTTATTTTTGACAACGTCGTCGTCTAACGACGTTAGACTTCAATCTACTCGTATTTGCGATATCGATTGAAACGCGCGGTTTAGGTTCACTGAGATCCGTCATTTGTTGATAGATAGACTACCACGAAAACTATACAAAATGTTTTCAAAAACACAAGAATAAAATGTTGACGTTGTAAAACAATATCCTATTCGTCTAAAACTGCATTGTGGTAAACTTACGTGTGTGCGACTATTTCGTATTATATATTAGGTACGTATTACGCTACATATGTAGGGCGAGATAATATTATTTTCACACATTCTCGTACAATATATGTGCTAGCCGAGTACGAAATTGGATTTCAATATATCATTTGAAAATACATACAATATCATATCACATACTCCAATAAAATAAAATAAAAAAAATAAATTCAATTTCACTCTTCGGCAAAAGACGGGACAAATGTGAATATGGACACAGCGAAACGTCAATTCAATTTATTAAGACGCGAGCATGGATGCTACCGAAAATATCCGTTAGTAACAATATGACCGAGAAATATTTAAACGAAACGAATTAGTCAAAACTTTTACAATATTTGCTATTCTAAATTAATTACAATAGAATATTGCTTAAACTTAACTTAAATTTTTGTCTATTTCCTAATTTTTTTTTTCCAAAATTATTATTTTCAAATTTCAGTTCCGTTCGTAATAATAGTTTTTATCATAATTTTATCAATTTTCACTATAGTAATGATTATAATTTAAAATCTGTACGTAAACCGTAATAAATATCCAAACTCTAACGAATATTTATAGGTACACCGCCTTGTTATTATAATCCCAAACCGATAAATAACAGCTGCGGATAAATGCGTAAGTGACACGTATTATAATATAGGATGTAATAAAACGGCGAGTACCTATTGTTCTATATAATATTATTTATTATTTATCTTTTCACCGTGAAAATCATGGGCGTTTATAGTGTGTTTATGTACCTATCCCTCGACCTTGTCCTGGCGTGATAACAATAAAAAAAACTATATAAATGTAGAGGTACGTGTCGTAGATCGGACGTGTGTAATAATTAATGATTCGCAGGCCGACGACTATATTATATTGATAGATTTAATTTATTTTCATATTATATGTGGTCTCACTCAAAAGTAAAAAAACAACGAAACGTTTTAAAAACTTAAAAACGTTTAAATTGAAGTCAATTTACTTAACACGTGTTTTAGGTTGCTATAGGAAATGTGTTACTATACCCTTTTTATCGTCCGTCTATACATTCTACGCCTCAAATCATTTACACAATCGGTGGCGTACTTTCATTTTATCTCTTCAGGAGGAGGCAGTGGCGTATTTGAGACTTCACCTCAGGGGGGCAATGGTAAAAGAACTCCCCCCTTCCCACCAATAAAAAAATTATATGTAGGAATATAATTATTGAACAAAACACATTTTATTTATTCAATTTACAAAACTAAGTCTATATTTCTTTTTTTACTATTAGCAAATGTATCAATTACATCATCTACATTTAATGTTATAGTATGGTGAATATTAAGCAATGCCAAACCCGTTAGGCGATCTTGCCCCATTTTTGATCTCAGCCAATATAATATAAAATAATATAATTTTTTTAAATCTCTGGGGGCGATTGCCCATATCGCCCCCTCAAATACGCCACTGGGAGGACGGGTTTAAATAACTTCGTGCTCACTATAAACAATTTTATATAATACTTTGAATAAAAGTATTTTTTTTTTTTTTTTAGAAATAAAACAGATATCTCTAATACGTGTACCTACGAGATATACGAATCAAATAGTAATATAAATTACTCGTCGATAAATAGAACTTGGTCATTTCGATAAATCTATTAGAATTTACAAAACAGAATATTAATAATATTATAAATTTCAAACGTCTATATTATTATTCGCGAATTCAGTGAGAACTTCTTCAGATTTTATTGCGTTCTTTCCGCCAATTATGAGCGTACACGCTAAACAATTAAGTCTTCCTTGTTAAAAATAATACCAATTTTAAAATTCATGTTTTATTCAATAAAAATGTGTAGACATATTTTTTTATTAATGTATTTTTTTGTCGACTACGTACATCAAGTATGGTCGACAGCAGCGTTAAACGTGTTAATATAAATTGACCGATGTACAATAATATTTTTAATTGACTTATTACGGTCCACTGTTCCTCATCAAAAAAAGACACTCTGTGGCCACCAACAGTATTTTGTACGCTTAAGTGAAAAACGGAAACCAGTTCATATCTCATTAGTTTAAGTTACAAATACTGTATTCGTGTTGAGTTTGTAATCAATAGTAATCCCAACGGTTTTTTTTCTATATTACATAAATTATCGAATACGACGTATTAAACATTATAAATAAGTGGTAATAATCAATTCCGAGCTGTCTACACCACCAAATAGGTAAAACACGGCTGGTTGTTATAGTAATTACTAGGTATTTCGTATTAAATTTAAAAACGTTTTCACAGCATAAACCATATTTAAAATTGGAGTTATCATGATAACTCTCAGGTACAGTAGCTAAGGATTAGAATAATAAATATTTTAAAATGAATTTAATTTGTGTCTCTAAAAAAAAATGTCTATTTTAAGTTTAATAATAATTTTACGTTAAACATATTACAACAGGATGAATTATATAATAAGAAACGTATAATTTTTTATGGTAAAAATAAGGGCGTAAAATATCTTATTGGAAATCGCGGCCATCAATGTACAACGTTTTTAATAATGATTAATGTATAACAATTACCAGTCAATTCGTTGTGGTTAAGTATAAACAGTCGATATTAGCGTAAATACGCATATTGAAGAGATAACACGCATTTTCTTTGCACAACGATTATACATCATTGTTAATGATAATAATTAAGAAGTTAACAATAATATAAAAAATATATATATTTACGCTGTAAATAGTAGAGCTTCCCTATATTATAAAATATATAACGTCTCCCTGGGGTACCTCACTGCCAACACTGATAAATATAAACTAATAATATGATAAAGAATTCATGGAAGTTCGCGAAAAGTTCATACTGTTATAAGACGCTGTTTCGTTTATTATTAAATTATAAATGCAACGCGAGTGTATTTTGAGACCAATTAAAAAAAAAAAATTAATTAAGGGTTATACATTTATACGTAAACAAATTAAACGTTAAAAATTTTAAAACGTTTAAACCCCGTGAACATTTAAACTGTTTAACTATTATATTTACATTATTATCAGTATAATTTGTATTTATTAATAACTGATGTTCGGTACGCGGCGTTGTCTGATTAAGATGCTTATGATACAATTAACCCTATGTAGATATACTGAATTATTGTTTTGTTCATGTGTTTTAGAATATTCCTATGTGGCTACATGCACATAATATATCATGGTCCTCAGTCTTCTTTACGCGACCAAGTCGTACTAAGAGAAAATCCTACAACAGCTCTTACAACCGTTAATGATAACCGTGGAAATCAATATATTATATCGTCCATGGTGTAACCATCGGAAGGATCTTAAAAGACGCCAAAGCCTTTACTCGACGGAAGTCTTTCGAAAAATCGTTATAGCCTATTTCAGAAAAAAATTGGATAAGTAGTCGGATCGACTGTATAGGAAAACGTCCATTGCCAAGTGACAGCAATTTTCTCCTCGTAATCGTATCCACTTTATTTTCTTGGAATACGTATTGTGCACACTTTAAAATTTTTAATATTAAAAAACATTTAAAAATCATTGGCCGCACTGTAATCATTGTGCAGTAATTATATTTTTTAAGAGTTTTTCTCTCACACCCCACCGCACTGATATAATTCAAACTATGCGGCCAAAAGCCGATCTGTATCTGATCAATAAAAAAAAACCATCTGCATATCGATATTTTCAGTAGTTTTTGCATGATGCGCGCACAACACGAAGCGATTTACGATTTTATTTATATAAATATATACATTTAAACTAATGTTTTTCATCAGCATATAATATTATATATTAAATAATATTAATTACGTGACGTATAGTCATGATTTTAAAAGTTTAATTCACTACATGTACACTATTGTTTTGTTGTTTTTTCTCTTTTTCGCTTAGTACCCGATTAATGATTATGACTTTTAATCAAAACCGGTATAGTAAATAAACAAATTTAATCCAACCACTAATATGTGTATGTTTTTGTTTTTTTTTTTTTAGAATGCTCTCGATTGTATATTTTTTTCTAATGGTTCGAAAAGCGCATTTTAAACTGCGAAAATAATTCTTTACCGTTCTCGTTTTATATTGGCGGTATCTCATTCTGCAATAACGACCGAGTAGGAAACGTCATTTGTATGAAGAGACTTTTAAACGATTTTGGCATTTTTATTTTTTACAATCAAATAATTTATAAAAGATAAAAACGCGGCGAGCCGCGGGCGCTGTGGATGTCGGTTCCAGTGATTTACAATTGTTGTATTGCATTCGAAAATACGATGCCGAGCGAAACTCGTTTTTGTTCCTTTGAAGTTTTTCAAACGGTTCAAACACTTTAAAATATATATATATATATAAAACTAACGATTAAAGAATAATATGTGTCTATATGTTCGTATTAAATTTTCAACTGTTAAAAGTACAAAAAGCTACGAATGTCTAAAAACGGACGTTCCGTCGATTTAATCCGTTTCTTGTTCACCGGAATCTTTTTGCCGGTAAATTTTTCTTTACGCTTATAAAAATATTGTAACTAACGGCGAAACCGAAAAAAAACATGTCAGAACTATGTCCCGTCGTCCTCGGTGTCGTCCAAGATTCGCTAACGGATCCAAAGATGTTGTTTTTCTACCCCAAAAAACATACAAACCAAAAACGAAAACTTACTATTACTTATTGAAAAATCAATACATTTTCCGTTACATATTTAGACTCTATACGTACATATATGTATATATATATATATTAAAATAAAATAAAACCTTTTTGTTTTCGGTCGATAATAATTGATCGGTGTGCGTTGTTGCAGTGTCCTTTCGAAACAATCGGTTCAACCTTACTTCGGCTTGTGTACGGGAAACGTTGCAATAACAGCCGTGCGGTCAGTGCACCGTGAATAACCGCAATAACTATCTCATATATATTATGGCAATCACCGATACTATATACAGAGTGATTTTTATATATATATATATATATATCATGAGCCAAGATTGTATCCCGAGGAAATTTTTTTTCCATATATATTCGTAATTTTTTCAGCGTAATTAATTTTAGTATTTTATTTGTTACAACGCTATATCCACTACTGGTTTCAGAAAACATGGTCTGCGAATTTTGAGAAATATATTTTTATGGATTTTTTTAAATTCCACGAATATTTCCTGAGTAATATAAGCGTTTGTATCTAAGATACGGCAGAGTGTATATATATATATATACTGTAGGTGGTAGTAGTTATTGAAAATTTACTTTTTCTCGGAGACGCTTTATAACACAGACATTTTTAAGCTCGGTAATTAAACGACCTTTTTAATGAATAGGTATTCATAATCTGTACTGCCTATAATAATATAATATAAATTTATCAAAGCTGAGCAAGTTAATGGTTTATTTGAATTTGTTGAAATTAAGTTAACCATATTTTTTTAACCGAGTTCAAAAAGTTAATGTTAATTAAAAATTGAAATATATCGGTCACCTGCAAAATATTATTAACTTTGGAAAAGAAAGCCGCCCACCGAAGAAACTTGATAATTATTTTTGTTTGTTATTTTCATTTTATATTTAATAAATCGAGCGTCATATCGTTTACGTCTGAGGGTGCAGTATCGCGACAGCGATATAGCGTATAAATAATAAACGCGTTTTCGCACCGTTTTTTTTTTTTTTTATTTTTTACGTCTATATCTGTAAGGGGGGCTTTATTCGAAACACGAAAGGAAGTATTAGTATAGAATAAAAAGAAATATTGAATGGTTTGAATTTTGATGAGGTTTTACTGTTTCGTCTATTAAAGACAAATATAAGTAGTCCATATTATGCAGTGATAGTTTCGCTGAATTAAAAAAAAAACGACACATTTATTTTTATACTCAACATAGGTACAAGAGTTAAACAAAGAAAGTAAAATATACAAGGCCGCTATTGCTGAAATAGGATTTTTTTTTTTTTTTTTGATATTGGCAACCTGAAAAGGAAGAATAAAAAGGATAGAAAAGGAAGTTAGGAATCGGCCTGTAGCGATAAAGCTTTGGTCTCGATGACATTTCAAAACGAGTGTATCGACCTCCCGCCGTCTCGATCGAAAATTGCGCGCGAAATGTAAACGGCGTGGAATCTGAAGAACAAGGCGATACGTTTCCCGAGTCCATATAGTGACAGGGGATGAGACTTGGACAACAAAGGGGACATGAAGATGCAGTGCAGTAGATACACTCAAGTATTTCGTTGGAAAGATAATTTCGAGACAACACTGTGAACCCGAAAAATCGTGGAAAACGTGTTTTATGATAAATAGCGACCATTCGTTGTTTATTTTGAGACGATAAACGCGGCTGCTTTTGCTGTGAAGATACTTCATAAAGGAAGGCGGTTCAAAACAAACGTCGCGGAATGTTGACAAAAGGTGTTTGCTTTCTCCGTGACAACGTTTGCCACGACATTGTCAAGGCAAAAGTTTTGTACCGGAACCCTTTTGACCTGTCCTTCTCGTAGTCCTGATCTTGTCCGTAATGCGACTACCGGCTTTTGTATAAAACTGGAAGCGAACAGTGGTCGCAGAAACCCGTTTCGAAATAGTTACGAGGATTTTCAAGAGTGCATGACGAAAAACGTTCCACCGAGCAGTTACAGAAATACTTTTCAGATACAAGTTCAGTTTGAACACATCACATGTCCAATGATCGAAAAGTCAGCGCTACGAAATACGAAACGACGATCGATGCGGTTTTTACAAGATATTTACATGGAATCAAAAATGATTGTTTCTTACTTTAGTCGACATAAGCCAATTTTATCATTTTCAGTATATGATAATGATAATGATAATGCGAACAACCCAAGAATCATTGAAATTAACGATAACGCTAATAACTCGAATATATTATCGATTTCGATGAAAATAATGTTGAAAATTCAACTGGTTAAAATTTATGAAAATATTACGCACACATTAAACGTGTACAGTACAATCAATTTTTATGCGTGTAAATAAACATTATATATTAATTGAAAAAATGAATAATAATAAAAAAAAAAAAACTTAAAAAAATTATTTTCAATTATACAAAAGTTTCCCTACGGAGTTTCGGAGTTTCTTTCTTCTGTCGGCAGACCCAAGACTGTACCGGGGTGTTTATTTTTTTTTTTTTAAAGCCTTCGCAGTATATACTTTTCTGTACAAACCGTCCTATAGAATACGGTACTTTTTTTGTGCGCTATTTTTTCGTTCGCTTTTGGGAAACGCGTCGTCGTGATCATAGGCGCAATTTGGGGGCTTGGGTGTGCTTTGCACCCCCAAATTTTTTTCTTATTTATTTAAGTTTTAGTAGTTATTATGTACACAATACATACATAACAATAGTTTTGTTCTATGATATTATTCAAATGAATAATCGTGTGATGACGGAAAATATGTTGTCTTACAGACTGGTCAAAAAAATCAAAACAATTTAAATTCAGATGATTTTATAAATTTACATCGCAGTGTGACAACATTCAAAGCACTATTTTAGTTTTATCACAGATTATCATCGTTATTGAAACAGACCTTACCAGTCAAATTGGTATATAAACGAAGTAATAGATATTTTTGCTCAGAGTGAAAGGAGGATATTATTATAATAAGTAATAAAGTGTAAACTCGAGTTAAAATTTAAAATTAACGTCGGTTATGGTTTAATAATTCATATGTTACGTTTATCAATGAATGTGTAATTACTGTAATTAAATAATAATATACTTTACAAAGCATCATAGCCATTACTTAAATACGCAATTGTTTAATGGTCATTGAAGGGTTGCAGATATCGATAACTCTACAAAAAATAACACGAAAAATCGAGGGGCTTCAGCACCCCCAGTTTTTTCAGTGAAATTGCGCCCCTGGTCGTGATATTGCCAAATACGTAGAACCGGCGGATTGATAGTGGCGATCGCTACACATTACAATAGGCGGACGAGAGGAGAAGGGTTAGAGTGGGTTCGGTTACAGCATCGCCGCCGCCGCCGCCGCCGCCGCCGCCAGGCGAAAGCGTAACTCGCGCCTTGGCCCGCGTCCGTATATAGACGGACGTACAATAACGCGGTGCAGTCATCGCGCGACGACGATGACGACGATTACCCGCTTTTCGGTGTTGTACGCGTGCAGCGCACTGTTGTCCGGCCACGAGTGCAGGACGGTGTCGCCGGACCTGTACGCGACGACGACGGACGCGGGGACGTACGCGGACGACCTGCAATCGCGGCCGTTCGGTGGCGCACGTTACGGACACCACGCGCAGTACGGTTACGGCGAGCCCAGGGACCGCGACGTCGGTTCCACGAACCGTTACGGGCACCGGAGCCTGCCGGCGGCCGTGTCCGTGGTGCGGCGGGGCCGGGACTACGACGACGACGACGGCGGTGGCGGCGGCGGCGGCGGGGTACGGCCGTAGCGGCGGCGTCGCGGCGGCCGGAAACCACGCGCTGTACGAGACGCCGAAAACGTACGAGTACATGAACAGCCCGGGCGGCAATAGCCAACGGATCAGGGGGCCGCCGAACACGGAGAAACGGCCGCCGAGCGCGGACGACGTGGAGCTGGTGCCGGTGGACGAGGACCGCGGGCGGCGGAACGTCGGCCGGGGCGACGAGAATACGCGAAAGACTAGACCGGACGCGTTGTGGTCGTCGTCCAGCAAAACCGACGACGCGCTGCTCCGGGGCGGCGACGCGATCGCAGGACGTCACGCGGACGGAAAGAAAACGGTGAAAAAGAATAAGAACAACAAGAAGAAGAAGAAGAAGAAGAAGAAGAAAATGGACGAGAAAGGCGGCGTGAACGCGGCGAAGGACGCGGCGCCGGCGGCGCACGAGGTGCACCAGAAAAAAGAGTACTCGACCAAGCAACAGTTCTTCGACGAGATTCACGTGGACCACGGGAAGAAGAAACCGGCGCCGGCCGGAAAAAACGGCCATCAACACGGCGGCCAACAACAGCAGCGGCAACACGGTGGCCAGCAGCAACAGCGGCAACACGACGGCCAACAACAACAGCGGCAACACGACGGCCAACAACAACAGCGGCAACACGACGGCCAACAACAACAGCGGCAACGCGACGGCCATCAACAGCAACAGCACGGCGGCCAGCAGCAACAGCGGCAGCACGGCGCCGCAACCGCCGCCGGTGTCAAGCACAAGCGGCTAGTGAAGAAACACAAAATCGTGCAATTGCCGCGAACGCTCGGACAGGCCGTCCAGTCGAGACAGCCGGCCGCGTACGGTCACGTAGTGGCCGTACGGTAAATACGAACGTATCAAACATATCAAATTTGTATAGATAAGCGGAGATTTAACGTTGTAATTTTTTTCTTTTTTTTATTTACATTGTGTGTATCGAGGATTAAGGATGATACTGTGAGTGGACACGTTTCACCCCTTAGTCCTCGCCTTACGTAACCTAACCTAACCATTTTTTTTTAACCGACAATACTGCCCGGCAAGCCGTTACATCGGGCAAACCTAACCTAACCCAACGAGACACAATACGGGGCGTGTTTTTTTAAGTAAGTACCCTTTTTTTAACAATTGTATTCTTACACGGAAAAGCTTAGTCCACTTTTCGACACGATTACCACCGCGACACTATTGAGAGGCACTTTTCTATATATCATAAAACGCGCAGTTCCTGGCAATTCCATCGTCGCAGGAAATTAGACTTCTACGAGGATACGGACTTCATAAGCTCCGCAGGACACGACAAGTGCAAGTGGTATAAGCGCGTTGAAAAGTATATTGAATCGGTGATTTCGTGTAAAAATTAAATTTTAATCAAACAAATAAAAATAGCGTTTTTCCGTGTTTCCCCCGATACCATAACCGCACTTACTCGAGACCAACACGTTTGTTCTGTATATACCACCGTATCGATACCGTTCAAAATAAAATCCACGATTTTCTCATCCCGGTCGTGTTCGGCGTAAGGTAATAATAATAATTAAACGTTTTTGTTTTTGTTTTCTTTGTATTTCGTTTTGTTTCTGTTTTTTCTCTGTTCCTGTTCGTCAAACGGAACTAATTTCGCAACGACGACGACGCGTTGGACCGGATCGCGCAACGCCCCGCGTCAAACGTGTCACAATTTTTTTTTTCGATTAAATTTCCATCTGCGGCGCACGCACATTCAGGGTCGTTCACCGCTATTACCGTTTGCGGCAATATTATCAAAACTCGATCGTTTGTCACGAACACACAGATCGACTGTTGCAATATGGTCGTACGCGTTCCAGTCTCGACGAGTGAATATATTATGTTTTAATCGTGAGCGTTTCAAAACCGCGAGCGACAAATTCGAAAGAAAACGTTTGAGTTTATCGCGTATGTGGTTAGAAGAAAAAAAACAATTCCCGAAGAGAAGACTCGACCGGGGGCGACGCTGTTACGCCGCCGCGACGATCGAGTGTCGGAACTTGTAAGAAATCCACCGGATTCGCTGTGCGGTGAAAAAAACCACGTGGTATTTTTCTCTGTTCGACTAGACCGGGGTTCGGGAACCTGCGGCTAAGACTGCAGACCTGCGGCCTTTTAAGACTTATTACTGTTTTTAACGCCTATACCAATTCCCGACGAAATTGTTTAGTGAAATATTATATTAGACGTTATTATCGTACTACGGCGTGTATCGGCGCGGCTCTTTGAAAATCACGATTTCGCAATTTTCTGAAAAAAAAATGGCTCATTTACCCTGAAAGGTTCCCGACGCCTGGACTTAGACACTTCTTGCGGGTTCTGTAACGAAATAAATAACGTCTAGAGGGGCAAAAACGAAAACGATTTTTTACAATCAGAACGATGTTCAAAAATTGTTTTCCTCCATCCAATTCGTCTTCGAGAAAAAAAATATCATTTGCTACAAAACCCGTGCCCCGTACTAATTAATTATTACATTAATTACGATAATATATATATATATATATATAATTCTAATACTTTTATTTTTATTTATTAATTACGACGCTAGATATAATTCTAATATTATTATTATTATTATTATTATTATTATTATTATTATTATTATTATTATTATTATTATTATTATTATTATTGTTGTTATTATATGTGAATGAAAAAAAAAGATGTAAATTTCTAATAAAAATATACGATTAAATAAATAACGTTACGCTTTTATTGAATTTTGAATTTTCCATGAAAAAAATTTAAAAAAATGTACGATCGCCAGTTATTTACTCGTGTTTATTACATTCGTCGTTATGCGGTATGTATCTGGATGACGAAACGAACAGAAAAAAAAATTTCCGTATTGACGTGTAAACAGTAATCTCGTCTAATAATAATAATTTAAAAAAAAACTACCAACGAACACGGACGTGACATCAAACGGAAATTATTATTTTCACCGAATGCCGTATTATAATACACACATAAAAAGAAACCGCGAAGGCTACATTTTTAATACTTTTCATTATTATTATTAAGCAATCAAATTCGCTTGTTTGTACACAATAATGTCATTTGATATTCATTCGCGTTTTACGTTTTATTAAATTTGCGATATTATTCCTGCAGCACACATTTCGACACGTCGACGATCCGCTCAGTTGTATAATGTCGTCGTGTAGCGTATGTAATAATATTTTCGTATATTACGTACATAGAAAAGTAATAATATGCGTAAAATTAACTAAAAAAAAAAAAAATCTCTTAAATATCAAAATTTCGTCACGCTCTACTCGTTTGTGACAACACTTCGCAATAATTGTTCCGGACAATGTGTTTTGTTATCAGTTGTCACAGTTGGGTCCAGTGGCGTATACTTTATTTAAAAAAAAAAAATAAAGTTCCGTTCACTGTCGTTTATCGAGATTGATGATTTGATATCCGTGGTTTTTTGAATTTAAAATAATAACATACGCGGTTGATCAAGTAATCCATTGGCACATATCCGCGGTCGGCTACCTTTTTCTGTTTTTACTTTACGTTGACGCGCGGCACGTTCATTTGTTTACTCTTTTTAATATTTCAGTTAAAAAAAACAGTGACCGTAATTATATTTTTTACGAAAAAAATGTTTTATGTAAAAAAACCCCGTACGTTTGATTTAAAAAAAAATGCTTTAAAATCCGATAGCTGACAACTTATAAAACTTATTATAGTTATTATACTTAATACATTATAATATAATAAAACCGAAATACGATTTTTAATAATTATTTTATTGTCCTTGAATTTATTTAGTTACGTATATAATGTGGTGCGGGTAGTAAGACGTTTTTTTTCCTTCGAGAGAAGTTTCTTTTTTATCGTAAAATGTTTTTCCAATAAGCTAGAATTTAAGAAAAAAAAAAAGTTAGATTATGATTTATCGTTTACAAGTAAAAGAAGCGTTATAAATATTTAATCACCGATATAGCTCCATAAGTCTTATCCGAGTTCTTAAAGTATCTTTTCTCTTCCACTTACTAAAAAGGCATTTTATACAACCAAAAAAAAGCGCGTTGTCGTACGCTGTACGCATAGAACGCGCGTCGACTCAAATATTATTATTATTATAATTAGAGCTAGGATTTATATGCGTTGGCATATTTTTTCTTTGCAACTTCTGATTACTGCTTTTGTTTGAAATGTCCACGAATTACGTCATGACGAAGCAAATGGTGGTTATTTTATTTTGCATACTTTGAATAAAATGCATATTATTGCATATTTCAACAATAACCACCTAAAATGCACGTTTTATGATATATTTTAGCCGTGGTGGTTGGTAAAAAAAGCAGGGCTCTGATTTGAAAAAAAAATAATGTTTAACGTTTTAACGTTTTTTATCGTTATTTACCTTTAGCGTTTATCGTTATGGTATTTTTTAGCGTTATGGATTAGTTGTGTTTAACGTTAAAGGAAGTTTTATCGTTATATAATATTTACGTTTTACGTTTATCGGTATTTTAACGTTATTTGGTTTAATAACGATTTTTTTCCAAATAAATAAATCCATTCATATTCCATAGACTATAGCACGTTTTCAAATCTCATAAGCGTAATGTACTTCATTAAACTTCATTGATTATAAAAGTCCTAATTTTTATCCTTAATTTTTTGATTTTATACATTTTTTCAGTGAGAACCTTGGTTTATTTTTGACATTATATTCCAATGCAGAATATTTTTCTTAAAATGTTGATTATATTACCAATAGAAACTTTTCTTACTAGCTGACATCTTCTAAGACACGTATCTTTGAATAATTTTACGCGTCCGTGTGAATCCAGCCTTATTATAGAATTATAATAAACCTAAACCATAAGCTTATATTTTCCTTAGTAAATTGGATACAGATATTAAAATAACGTTAATCATATTTTTCGTTTTTCGATATTTTGATATACAACGTTAATACCTTATTTCGTTTTATGATATATTTTAATTTGTGATAGTTTAAAATTAGTGTTTATTGTTTTCCGTTACGTTTTTTGATATTCATTTCAATTGATATTTTGCAATTATAACGTTATAATCAAAACGTTATTATAACGTTTGCAAGCCCTGAAAAAAAGTAAAATAAAATATAAAAAGTATTGAAAGCATACCAAGATCTAACAGATGAACTTTTATTTTTAAAAATTTTAAACACCACATTATTGTTTCATGTAAAACTTTCGAATAAAATTAATAGTTTATAATAATATTTTTAATATTTTAGAATTAAAAATGTTGTCTTTGTATTTCGTGCCATATTTTTTCACATTTTTTTTTGTTGCATATTTTGTGTCATATTTTTTCACGTTTTTCTGTTGCATATTTTTAATAAATTGAATGCATATTTGACCATTTTTTTTGTTGCATATAAATCCTAGCCCTAATTATAATAAATAAAAATTCGCCGGTCGAAAAATTGAAATTTAACGCGTTACTTACGGTGTACGAATTAAGTATATTTTATTGTCGTGTCTGCGAGGAAAGTTCTCGTTGTGAATAAAAACTGTGCCGGAAAACCGTGTCCATTTTCCGTTCAGCCTATTTTTCCGCCCAAAAGGTGACAGAAACTAATACGCGACACGTGTGGCTCAAGGCGATTTCACCGTGTTGAGCAGTCGAAATTAAGCACACGTCGCCCTAATAATATTACTTCCTTAGTGTTACTTCATAATAATATATACTCTCCGCCCTTGGCCATATACTGAAATATACAGGAAACACTACTGAGTGCATACACAAGAGTTTTATAAAATACCAACTAACGCGTACACCGTTATCGTGCTTATTTAAACACTCATTGCTAAAATAGCTCACTCTTTATTAAGTATTTAAAAAAAATATTCAATGTTCGCTACGACTCGAATTAAATATATTTAAGTTATACGCGTATATAAGAATTGATGTAGATTTATTAAATTTCACGTAGAACGTTTAAACGCACCTTTTCGTGCACTTTAACAGCAACAGACATCGCGAAATTATATTAAATTCAAAATTGTTTGGAATATATTGTTTACCAACAAAATATTAATTTCGTATTTAATAAAAAGCGTTCAAATCAGTAAGACGATAATGAATTTCCTTTCTTTTTTTTTTCCGGCGAAAATATCATTTTATTCGAATGGCTATTTTTATTCGAGAGCATATCTTTATTTTCGAACTTTAAACGTCTATCGATTTAAAAGCGTAATACATTTTATACACACACACACACACACGTTTATACGTTTATTTCGTGTAGGCTGCTTAGTTTCTATCGTGAACATATGCGAATATTGAAAAATAAATTCTTATTTGAACGACGACCGTCATAACTCGTATCGATATTAATAAAAAAAAAAAAACATGCAGACTACTATTGTAGAAGATATTTATTAAAAACGTAACGCTTACTTTTTATTTTTATTGAATTAGTGAAGCGTTTATAATAAATAATATGGCATTTATTATAGTAGTGTCTACACGACACTTCTTATTAAAATGTAATATTTAACGTGTAATATCCGACAGGCATTTACTTCCAGTTATTAATTTTTCTAAAAAAAAAATCACTAAAATTACTTATGAAATAAACACGTGTTTTGTAGTAGTGTTGTGCGTAAAACAATATGTATTAGCAGTTCATTTTCTTATTTGATATAAATTCTATTTCAAATTACTCGTCTGAAACCCTTCATTATTATTATCCAATTGTAATGTTCCTTTTGGTATATATTATAATATACATAATCTCATATTACGGATTTATCGTCTATCGGTATTCCGGTAATTCGTGTAATATCCGATTCGATCGTCTGATTATTATCATCATCATATACTGCAATTTAAGAACTGCCTGTACCTTTGAAAATTGAAAGTAATCTTATTTTTGGTCACATATATACAGAAACCGCAACATCTCTAAGAAAGAGTTATTATAGTTTTGGTCGGTCCATCTCATCCTGGCTCAGGGTTGTGCGAGAAGGTGTTCCACTTAAAAATAAAGCAAGAATAATTTAAATATTACGCGTATTTCGTATTTTCCGGATTACGTGTAAACACTGCGAACGCGATGTAATAAATTGACTATATCTGGGAAAAATATTTATTTTCCAAGCAACTTAAATAGAAACTAGTTAAAAAATGCCTACTCTTTAAGCGCGTCAAACTCCCGGTTTCAAAACTCATTTTTTATTCAGTTATAATTTACACCGCCTAAAACACGATAAACATTGATTAATCGATAATGAGATAACGAATAAAACCAACAATCTCCGTGGTAACTAAATATATTATATTATAGTAACTATAAATAGTATCGACAGGACTTGGGGATAAAGGAAACGTAAGGTATATTCTCTATACTTGGGTTTAGAACCCTAAGAGTATACGGTAATTTTTTTTTTATAAAAAAACATACATTAAAGCATAATCGTTCAGGTAATTATTATTCAAGCAATCATTAAGTTTGAGGTAAAAGAGGGAGACGGTTATGGCCATATCATGGAAAAGAGACGATATGAGCCGTGGAAAAGGATGTTTCGCGAATCCGTGAAAAACGTGGAATAAAATATTGATTTTTACCGCCTAGCGGATCGGATGATAACGAAACGCACTGTATTCGCCAGGCCAGAAAAAGGAATGAAATCCTTATTACAGGGGATTTCGTGCTGCGTTTTTGTTGACCTGACCAAAAAAAAAAAAATCTACGTGATACCTACCTACGAGTATATATTCGAATGGCATCGAATTTTTTTTACCGAAATTTCAAAAAAGTACGGTTAAAACACTCCCCGAAGTATTATAATATATTTTATATTATAGTCATATATAGGTATTAAAAGTTATTTCGCCTATGATTTGCTCCGAACAAGTGTTATCCAATTGCAAAGATTAAATCTGAATTAGCTAACCCGCGCACGCAACACGCGCACACGAGAAAGCTCAACAAAACTCGCCAGTAACCACAAAATCCAGTTTGCTAGACTGTTTCTATGCGTACTTAAAAGTTTTACCGAGGGCACCCGTGGATTATACGTTGGTGGCAAATCCGAATACCAATCCGCTCGCCTTCCGCCAAAAACGTATAACGTCTACACGCGGCCAAGGCTTCGGTTTAACTTCTCCTTATGGTCGCAAACGCCCACGCCGCGCTAACACGACGATTTATAATATTATTATTAAACGAAATATTATCTCGTATCTTATACAGCGCGATTATCTCTGAAAATTCCGAAACAAAACGTATATAGAAATGTAATTTTTATGCAAAAATTGTACTAGTATCGTTGCTCGCGGTTTATAACAAGAGTAAATGAAAAAAAAACATTTGACTCCGTTCGCAATTTTATACGTGTTCAAAGAAAAAAACATACGTATCCTCTTGAGTCATTTTGCGATAGGTACCTCATCCTACACGTCAAACGCGAATTCACGCGACACACCGTATAGTGGATGAAAAACCTCGTCGTTATACGTATTATACCGTGATGCATTTTGAGAATTTTTGCCCTGAAAAAATTAACAATATTGTTATAGTACGTTCACTCGTTTAAATACTGTAAATCAGCTGTCACGCGGGACACGGGCAACGTTTGAAATTATTAATTTTTTTTTTGATAAAAACGAGAATATCAGCTCGTTCGATTCCTGCGCAATCCCTGCAAAATTCAAATAAATTGTACATTCGCTACAGCTCATAAACGCGTTAATATTTGTATATTATAATATCCGGAGAGTTATTTAAGAGCAATTTCAAAATCCCTCCGATTCGCGCGACGGGACTGGTCCGCGTACATTATAAAATCGCACAATTGTTTGATAGATGCCGTTATGATCAGACGTTCTTACGAAACCCCGAATATCATCAGTCTTTGCGGACTTTGCGGTTTAAGCGACTTCGAGTTCCAGTTCGACTTTGATTTGCCGCGACCATAAATGACAAGCAAAAGACCAAAGTTTAAATATCGCCCGAATCAACTGAACGCATCACTGTTATTTTCTCGTTATATAATCGAGAATTCTAAATGTTTTGGCCTCTAATAGTGAATCGAGAGACGTGATGTATCAAGAGGTGTTGTCATCATAATAAAATACATAATAAAACGTATTGGGAAAAAATATATTTACAATTTTTTAAATGAAATGCTACAAAAAAAAGTCATTAACAAACTGTACATAAAATCCATATATTATACTACTCATTCAAAACCACTAATGACACGGCGACTTCCACGCGAACGGAACTGCGGACAAAAACTATAGTATCGTACAAGATAATATATTATATGGTGTCTACTGTCTAGAAACGGTTGTGAATATTATTGCAACGCACATAAAAAAAAACAGTATCGGATATACAGGTCATAGTGTATGACAAATAAATATCGGAACACTAATTAAAACGCTGCTTTAAAAAAAAAAAAAACGAAACAATTTACAATATTAAAACGCGTAAAAAGCATTAACGCATAACGGAGTTTCGGGCGTAACGATTATATAAAAAAAAAAAAACGTCTTAATGGAACCACGGTTTTTTTTTTTTGAGTGGTACATCAGAGGCGTGGGCAAGGTTGTTACTACGGGGTATGCTGTAACAACACTTGCAAATTAAATTTTTTCCACCCTTTTTTTAGATAATTAAAATCTGATAATATTATTGTAAAATAAATTAGAGACATTCGAAAAATTGTTTTTATGTTATCGCCGTGATATTAAGGACGTCGACAAGACATCAAGCACGGATAAACGTGGACAGGACGTGTTCTAGAAAAATAACACTATTACCATAATGGTATAGTCACTATTGAATCGAATTCGTATAGTAGTGACCGGTGCTCGATTTTGGAAAATTGTAGAAGAGAATTCTACCGGGTAAAAGAAAAAAAAATACAGCTTTTTCTAAAGAAATTTACTTCGACGAAAGGGGGCTAAAAACGGAATTTAAAATTTATTAGACATTAACGTCTTTAACGTATGAATTAGTAGTAAGTACCTGTATATGGATAATACTCATAAGGATACAATTGTAGAACTCCGAAATCGTTGCACGACTGCTGACATCGTTCGACCACCGTCGAAATCGATAATAATAAATTATATTTTGTCGACGATTATTTTTTAGATTAAAAGAAATAATAATAATGAAAAACCGGTGGAAATTTTATCACGGTGAAAAATTCCGTTTTGCTTAACAGTAAATCATTATCGGTGTCAATTAACGCGATAATTGGTATATTATAAAATCGTATCAAAATATTCGTGTAATAGTTATAATTGAATCAATTTCCAGAAGACGTATAATTTCGACGTCGTAAAACATTATGCATTATAATTAAATGTAAATTATAAGATTCCATAAAACTGTCTATCAATACAATTTTTAAATTAAATTAAAAAATGCAATTTCACGTCAGCCGGAAGCAATGACCTAAGAAAAATACAAATATTCTCATATCGAACGCAGCGAAATTATTGTTATGAATGCGATTTAAAACTATCACGTAGGTAGAAGTGATTTCTCATTTTATAGTTTATATATACGTGTGTAATTAAATGTATTTTTACATTTACGTGAAAACATCAGAAATGACGTTAGGTAATTACGCGATACGAAATATTATGCGCGAAGACGTACAAGTCGCTATGGGATCACGAAAATAACGCGAAATCATTTATTCGGAAATGTTTTACAAAGTAAAAATATAAATTATATTCTCCGGTGAAATGTTTACGTTTCATTTCGGATCTGTTAATATAAAACCAGAAATAACAGCGGGAAAACATAATGTTTATATTGTTGAATAATTAAAACCCGTTATTGTTTTCTTTGTACCTATATACACGTCCGTTCCGTTTGAATGTCGTGTTTTTATTAATTTTCTTGGGGTAAAAAACAACAAGGCGCCTTTTTTACACCACGTCTTGCCATCTACTAGAAAATAGAAATTATTTTGCGTAATAAATTGCGTCGGCGTACAGGGTGACTGGTGATAAAGTGCACAAACTCCTGCAGGAGGTTATTATACACCTAAAATGCAACAAGTTTCTTTTCACCGCGGTCCGTTTCTCAAGTACAATAAGGTAGAAATTTCCAATTTTTGTGATTTTTTTTCGAAAAAATAAGTAATTTTTCTTCTTGAACAACTGGCCATATCTCCCGAACTATTGGTCATATAGAAAATTTGAAAATTCCATTGAGAAGCTCGTGAAATTTCGTTCAAGAAAACATACCGAGTAAGGTTTCAATATCATTTTCGCAATCACGGGCGTAATCCTAAAATTCGAAAATGTCTAAATTTAAAACACGTGGACAATTATGTAACGAATTTTCTTTTGTCTCTCTGAAGTGTGCAGATTTTACGAAAAAATTCCTTTTTAATACGTTTTCTAACGGTTTACTCGTTCCGAGGGGAAGAAATGGCACTTTAAACGTAAAAAAAAACGATTTAAAAACGATATTATAAACGGTACACAATACTTCCACACGTACTAGAGACGAGGGTATCTCACGAGATATTATACGCGAAAATCCTTTCAATACAATTTGTCTTTTTCTCGTCTAAATAATTATTGTACTTTTAGAATTGAAATTTTCAGAACTGTAGGAACTCGTCAGCAGTCGTCACGGATGTATTTCAAGAAAATAGTCTTAGAATACTGCACGTCTTTTCAACGAAATTACTCGAGTACTGTTCGAGAAATAATTCGGATTTTTCAGACTCGAGTAAAAATAAGATAAATATTTAATTTAGAGTAGAAGATATTGGAATCGCGAGGTTGATGGGTGACGGATATACATAAGCTTTTAATAAGATTATTTTTTCGCATGGATGATCGTCGATCACAATATAATGCGCAAGGCACCGGTTACTTTTTCTCTTCTCACTTTTACATTATACCCATTTAATTCCGTCTGTTGTGTTTTACGTTTTTTTTTTTTTTGCGACTTTTTTTTACGAAATTCACGATAGTTTGGTGAATATTTTTCGGTCAGTTGTCATTTTTGTAAGCGACTCGTTTAATAATAGTGTTTATAAACGAGTACGTATTCGTTTATTACACAGTTTTTTTAAAAAAAATATTATTATAGATTACGTTTTTACAGGGATTAAAGTGGCAAAAATAGTTGCAAGGATGACTGTGTTTCCACTAAACCGATTTGAGCGTCTCGTAAAATGGCTAAAAATGTAAGTAAAAAAAATTATGACAATACACGAACAAGGGATTAAATATTGTAAAATGGTAAAATGAATTCAAAACGTAATTTAGGTATTGTAATATTAATTTTTTTTTAACGTCTATATACACTTTATGCGTGACCGAAAATTAAAGAAAAATGTTAAAAATATTAATACAGTTAAATCGGTTAATCGTATGTGTAATATATATCTGCCTGTAGGGATACGATAGTACCTTTTTTATGTCTCGTATATTATTAATAGACGGATCTGAAAACGATATATAATAATAATAGATATGTATTGTAATGGAAATAATATGGAAACGTAAATTACTTTACGGTGTAAAATACATTATACACAATAATGACTTATAACGAAATTAAAATCAGAGTACTTCGAAAATAAAAATTACTTTTAACAGAGGTAATATGAAATAATTTCAACGCGATTCCATTCTGTGAAGATGAATTTAAGGGGGACGCGTTTGAAGCGCTCTAAAGAGGCAGGGGAACCGATTCCTCTTGCGCGTCCACCTACAATTTACCTCCTGCATTTCCATGTTGAGTGGTGCACGAGTCGGATGCTGCTGTTCTCGTCTTCTTGTAACGCCGAACACGGATATGGGTCACGTTTTATTTACATACCTACGAGTATAAAGTTCCATTAAAACGTGTATTATTATTATTATTTATTATTATTATCGAACACTCGTCCGAGTAATGTGACCTGCACGGATCTATTTTTCTTAACGAAAATTTTTATCGCTGTTTTGCGACAATTTTCTCAATATTTTACTTTTTATCGCCGTCCCGATCCCGTCGTTCGGCGCTATTTATTAATTTTTTCCCTCCCCTCCCGTACATAATATATATTGTTCCGATAAATTCGCGTATTGTTAATTCTTTCCCCTACCAGAAAATGCGATTGTATTTCATTTTAAATATGTACACGCTATCTTATAATAATAACACCAACAACAACAATAATAATAATAATAATAATAATAATAATAATAATAATAAATTGATATAATAAAAATGAAAATATTATACATTAATAAATACGTTTCTTTTTATTGCAGTTATACTGTTTTTAACCGCGACAAAAAATATCGTGTACGTATTACTATTATTAGTTGTGCGTTGTCTGCTGACGTAATTCTATTAGCTAACGATGACGACGGCGAGAAAACAATGAAGTTTTGTGACGATAAAAAAAACCACGATTAACATCATATCTCCGACGATAATACCCGGAAATCATCGACAACCGCGACGACCGCACGTCCGCACTATAGCTTTTTTTTTTTTTAATTGAAATATGCATATAATGTTTTTAACGCGTAATATGATATAATACATTACCATTTATTTTTAAATTTTTTTTTATTTTGTACAGAGAAAAGTATTTTGCAGCTCTATTTACCCTAATAATTTTCTTCCCTAATAAAAAAAAAAAAAAAATTAAATACGAATTCGGTACACAAAACGACACGATCTGTTTCACGTAATCGATTTGTCTGACGTTATATTTTCATAATATCGAAAATATATTACGCGTTGATATCTCCTCATATATATATATATATATATATATATACAGTGTATATTATACACAATACATACAATATAATGTACTTATATAATTTAATCTTATAGCATTTCGCATACTATTTATACATCAGTGTCGTACCTTCAAACAAATTTATGGATCATAATTATAGTCAGAAATTAGTCAAGAGGAGGTTTAAATGTGATATAATTTACTAGCATATCAAACTCGAAACACGTTACTTTGACAAGACGAAAAATAATTTAACATACTACCAAACTAGAAATCCGTACTGTATAAAGATAATTTAAACTGCACGTTTTAGAAAAAATTTTCTTAATTTTTATGTATTTTTGTGCGTATTTAATATATATATATATATAATATACATTTTTTTTCTTATATTTTTACTACTATTACTGTTATTATTATTACTATATAAAAAAAAAGTCGATGGGAGGTTGATCCCTTAAACCCCCCCCCTCTGACTACGCCACTGGATAAACGTTAAACACACAGTAGGAGAATAATTATTCTTGTATGGAAATTTGTATTATAATTTTTAGGAATCAGTGTACTCAAGCCAAATATTTATGTAAATGTAAAATATGAAAATATAATGAATTTTGTTAAAAAAAAACCTAAACCTAACCTAACACACAGACACACACCTAATACTACCCAAATCTGTATATAAATAAAATATTCAGTATATACGAATTGTTTTTTGTTTTCTACAGAAAAATAAATAGTTTATACGCAACGTAAAAATGAATATATCTTTTTTTTTTAGTCATTTATTTAGTTTTTTAGTAGTTTGTTATTTATATTATTCTTTAATTTTTTCCCCTTTAAAACCATTTGTGTTAATTATCTCTTAAACTACATCCTATTATCCTTAAGTACAGAGTCGCATGAATACAGATGACTTTTTTTTCCTACGGATTAATTCTTTTTTTTTTTTTTTAAAGAAATATTATATGCCCGACCCGAAGTAGTATTCGTGCCTGTGTTATATCTTATAATTTATTTTGGTACAATCTCGAATTGCGCTTAAAACTTCACCATAGCTACGTTTCAGAAGTAATTTTTCTACGATAATTAATTCGATCACTTATTTATTTAATCGAATCCAACGTATACGTATGTATTGTATATATGTTTATCGAATAATGTATTATTAGGTATAAATACGTAGAAAATTATCATATAATTTATGAGCAATCGATTTTTTTTTTTTTGGAAAACATTAAAACTTTGCTTTTTAACTCCATGCGAATCTCAGTGTATCAAACCAATATGTTAATAACGCGCAAAAAACTTTTCTTTATGTTACGGCGAAAACCTCTTTGTTAGATATACGCATTTATAAATCAGAATGCCTCTGACAACTTGATAAAACTCGAGTCTACATACAGAAAATATATAACCCTATATGTTCTGGAAAAATGAAAAATGTAATTCAAAGTCGTTGTGTAAACAATTTTTCGGTATTTGAAAAAAAATATATATATACATATTATATAATGTATACGTTACACGCCATGGATATATAAATCATTCGAATAAAACGAAAACTGTGAAGACAACGCTAGAAGAAAACGAGATTGATAGAGATATAAAAACGAACATTATAGTATACGAGTATACATGGTGTACCATTAGAGACTTCATGAATGCCTTCTATTAACTAGGTGTACTCAATCACTAAAATTACGGACCTAAATACGTAAAGACGAGTTTAAATAGCAAATGTTTTAATTGTTCCGAAAGTGAAAAGTTCGTTGTTTTTTTTTTTTATAATTTTATAAGAAATCGTTTTAAATATTTCATATTGAAAATATTCGAAATCAGTACTTTACCAAG
Source organism: Slavum lentiscoides (assembly GCA_032441835.1). Taxonomy (NCBI): domain Eukaryota; kingdom Metazoa; phylum Arthropoda; class Insecta; order Hemiptera; family Aphididae; genus Slavum; species Slavum lentiscoides. The sequence continues at coordinate 29,249,888 of CM063708.1, forward strand.
TTCAATTGAAAAACTGAAAATATTAGAAGTTACTCAAAAAGTTGTATAAACGTGCGAGTTGTTTTACGACTAATTTCAGTTTTATTTTTTGGAATCGATAACGATTTATATTCAAACTACGACGATAATGTTTTGTCGCTTTTTGTCTACGGTACTTTATATTTTTAAAAAAACTTCATATTTCATGTTTTATTCATAACAGTACCTGTATGGATTTAATTTTTATCGCAGAATTTGTGTTTTGAAAATATTCGAGTTTGGGAAAAGAATCCGATCGTTTTTAATATCACAAAATGTCCACCTTAATTATTTCATAAGAATATATTACGATATGGTGCGTCGAACACCGTCTATCCTACGGAAAAAAAACCGGAAAATGATTTACCGATTATAACCTTAAAAAAAACAATATATAATTCTGTATTAAACCTTTAATATAGGAATAACAGAATCGAAGTCTCATTATAATTCCGTAAGTATTCGTTATGAATTAAACTTTCTTAATTCGATATATGTCTGCGATAAACTTGATATTGGAACGAGCTTGTGCAAAGTTAAAAATCAGTTAATAAGTTTCGTTCCGGACGTAAAAAAAAATATATGTTTCGACTTAACGATTATTTCCAAAACGTTAAGTATTTATAAGAAGAAAAAAAATGTTTAAAAGTAAAATATATACATATAAACAAAAAACCAAACACTGCAGGTTGATCGTAATAAAATCGCATACTCGCTGAAGAAAATACCTACTGAATTAATTAAAAATATAACATAATCGTGACGGAGGCATTATTAAAAATTTCGAAATAAAGAAGAAACATTTTAAACGAGCAATAAAACTCGAAATCGAAAACGCTGTTGTCCCAATAATGGCGTAATAAAAAAACAAAGTGCGTTAAGTACCAATAATGTAATTCGTCTAACGGAACGTTTTACACCAACGGGGTTGTCGATAATATTTTTACTTGTTTATTAATACGTTTTTTTTTTAGAAAATTTATTTATAAATATATATTTTATAATGCGATGACGTAGTGTTATTCATTCCTATCGAATCAAATTGCAGATGACGTTGAGACGGCGCATTATTGCGTGGGAAACCTGCACCGGACGATTTATTACAAAATACGATTATTAATGGAAGACGAACGCTGGTCCGAAACACTTTTGATTTATTTTTGTAATCGATCTGATTATAAAACATTATTATTATTGTTCGCATCTATCCGTCATTGATTTCATAGTGTTTTTTAAAATATATACGACGTTGTTTTAAATATCTAC
>CM063708.1:29251271-29281960 GCA_032441835.1 Slavum lentiscoides
TTTTGTACACAGGAAAAGAATTCAGTAACAGTCTTTGTAAAACCGTACTATAGCTTTGCAGAATCTAAAACGGTATTTGTTTTGTATAAGAACGCGGGAGAAATCACGAGATTGGCATCGAATCGTTAGAATTATTGAAGCAAAACAAAGAATTTTTTTTTTTTTAATACCACAGCGTGGTCGTTACAATTTATATCGGTCCACGGGCAGTATTGATCGAAATAAATACTTTTTTAACGAATTAAATGCTTACGATTAAACGTATATACATGAATATATATATACATATATATAGATGAAATTATTTACTGAGTATAGCGGTAACTCGGTATTCTTTTTTTTATCCTGTCCGCACAAATCAGGCTGTTAAGTTACGTCTATTAAGTTATATATAAATCCGAAATAATCTGCGCGCTAGTCCCTTCGAAACGCGATTGATCAAATACGTATCTTTTCGATATCCCCAAATTGGTCGCGATTCTGTTTAAACGACAGTTTTCCGCCAGTTGACGTTATTGGATTTTCAACAATCCGGCGCATCATACGGACAAATAATAATAACTTCGGATCCCGTTCGATGGATGGCGAGGGGGCGGGAAGGAACGCAAAAGACGAGAAACTTTTTTCTGATGTCTTAACGGTGTTAACGCGCGTTCATCGAAAATGACGTGATTCGTTATATACTGTTTAAGAATCTATAATCTAATATATAAATTTAATACGCTAACGGTACTCCTCTTGGACGCTGCAGTGTATAGTAAATATACGACGTATTTCTATTATCGACATTTACGTAATACATAATATTTTGGAGAATATGGAAAATAACGGATTTCAAAGTAAGCGCATATATTATATGCACGAAAAGGACCGGATAAAAAAGAAAAAAATACCGGCTACAGATTCGATTTAACGCCGAAAATATACGTTTATAAATCGTAGCTCTTAGGTCACGAAAAAGTTTTCGTAGACAAAATACGAAAAATCGTTAATCGTTTTCGATTTATCGCGTATTATAATACATATTATTATGTACACGCTCTATCCTGTATTTATATTATAACGATAATCGCTAAATAATTTTACAACTGAAAGCCGTGGCGAATCGTTAAAAATCGAAATGTCAGTATATACAATGTTTTTTTGAATATATTTATTTTTTGGAGAGTTTTTGAATCTTTAGAATATCCAACATTTTTAAAGCTTATTTTAATGTATTGAACATTTTATAATATTAATTCGATACTAAAGGACTTTTTTTAAAAAGAATGAAAAAAAAAACAGCAAAACGGTTCAATATGGAATTCGTGTGCGGAAAACTTAATTTTAATTTTAGTTCAAAACGTTTAAATGGTACGACAATTATTTGCTTCTAAGCCGTAAAAAGAATTGTAAGATTCGTAGGAAAACAAATAATAGTTTACATATTATTATATCGGAGAAGGAAAAAAATGTATTTACTCTCCACACCCCTTGGTTTCGATTATTCGCCAACTCTAGATTTTCAACCTGAACAATTATTACATAATTATAAACTAAAAAAAAAAAATTAAAAACCAAAATTTGTTTCCTAAACAACGCGACCAATACCGTTAAGTATTGTCTGATGATAGCAGAGAACATTAGAGAAGCGAAACTCGATCAGCTGATCGAGGTTTTGGAGAATTTAACTAGATGTATAAGCTGGAAAACTCTAAACGGAAATTGACCATGAACATAGAACCGGAGAATTGATTACGGAAATATAGAAACGGAGATGTGATGGTATAGGCTCTCTTTGACAGGGGCGTCTTCAGGTCAGTTTTATGGGGGGCGATTTTCTAGATGAAAGAATACGTCAAAATTTGAAACTTGTTAGAAAAACTATTATATTTTAATAGTACTTTTCCTCATAGTGGTCGTTAAGCTTATGGGGGGGGGGCGACCGTCCCCATCGCCCCCCCCCCTCAAGGACGCGCCTGCTCTGTGATTGGTCGGCCATTTAACGGTCTGTTTATGCTGTTTATACTGGCATCTTTTCTAACCACTGATGTTGTATGTTTTGAACCACTAAAATGTCAAGGTCATAGACACGGTTGGCCGTAAACTGTAGAGTTTCGACGAGCGTCTCGGGGCCAAACTTGAGCGACCAATCAGAAGCGTTCCACATTTTATCAAATGTGTGTTAATCACGTTTATCGCTTATCAAAAACAAATATTCTAAAACGAGTGTATGGAAGTGTATGGACTATTGAGTAATTTTATAATACATTTTATAATTTTAATTTCCTCGTACTACGAGATGGATGGTAATAAAGAACAGCTCAAATGCACTCTATGTCACAAATATTTTAGTTACCAAAAACTTAAAACGTCACTTAGTTACGTGTGAAACTGAGAATCCAAAAAATGTTATTTGTGGGGTTAAATGCCCCGATTTACAGTGTAATAAGTTGTTGACAAACAAGAAACTACTGCAGTTACATTTGGTGGCAGATCATGGCGTACAATTAATAAAAGAAAAAAAATCATTTGCAACTATTCATGGTAAGTGTGATTATTGAATTTTGTTTTAATGACATTGTGTTTATAAAATACTTTTACTATCAGATTTCAAAGAATGGAAATTAAAACTTGAAGAGAATGACTTATGTTTTTATTCCTTAAGCGCTCGTAAAGTAGTTTCTTGTTTGTCAACAACTTATTACACTGTAAATCGGGGCATTTAACCCCACAAATAACATTTTTTGGATTCTCAGTTTCACACGTAACTAAGTGACGTTTTAAGTTTTTCTGGTAACTAAAATATTTGTGACATAGAGTGCATTTGAGCTGTTCTTTATTACCATCCATCTCGTAGTACGAGGAAATTAAAAATTATAAAATGTATTATAAAATTACTCAATAGTCCATACACTTCCATATACTCGTTTTTAGAATATTTGTTTTTTGATAATCGATAAACGTGATTAACACAAATTTGATAAAATGTGGGAACGCTTCTGATTGGTCGCTCAAGTTTGGCCCCGAGACGCTCGTGAGTTTCGTAGACCTGTGGTGATACGAGCCGTCACCAGGCTCTGTCAACTTATACCTGTAAAAACGATGACTTTGAGATTAGTCGAAAAGAGGTTCAACTGTATCGCTAGTATCGAATTTCATGGAATTATTTTGTTTACTCCATGAACGAAGAGTATAATATAGACTACGGTACATACCTACATCTAAATATAATTTTATTTATGGTCGATGTGTTCGGTTTTTTCGCGATTTGTCAAGTTCTTGCTGTCTTGTTATATTATGTTCTTTTTATTACTGTTGTGTTAGAACTGTTGTTTTTTTCACTATGCCATCCAATAAGTGTTGTGTGCTGGGATGCAGAAGTGACAAAACCGTAAAAAAACATGTGTTTCCATCCGTCGACAATGATATTGACATGTGGGTTTTTCTCACTGGGAATGAAAAACTACGAAGTCTTTCAAAGATTCATATAAGAAAAACCTACTTAATTTGTACGGAACATTTTAGTACTTCATGCTACAGTTGTGGAACTAGCAGATTGAAGAGAGGCTCAATACCATCTTTAGCATTACCAAGTTTGTATATTATGTTTATTATATATTATGTGTGTGTGTGTACAGTGTTTGGAATGAACGCTTTCAATTTTAATGAGCAGCCTATAAACATGTTAATATGTTTTAATATATACAGTGTACTCTCGATTATCCATGGGTGGATTATCCGTAGTGTTCCGCGGAATCAATACAAAAAAAAAATATCTTTACAATGTACATTGTACGTCATTATCGGTTTAATTTTGGGTTGCGATATCCGTATACCTATTATACGCGTATACATATTTTTTTGCATATAAATAATAATAATAATTCGCTTATCCGTGGATGCCAAGCCACCCTATTCCGCAGATAATCGAGAGTACACTGTACTTATATTGTGTAATATTTAAAAATTTAATTTGAATGCTTATGATTATTTAACAGTTTTGTCAACTGATAACTCTTCAGTCACATCTCACTTGATTGCTACTAATAGCTGTTCGACACCATTGCCATTTCATTTAAATCACAACACATCTTATGGTAAATATATTATAATTATTTTGCTATACTTACATAATTATTATTATTTATCTCACATTTATATATGTATATGTATATACATATATATATATATATATGTATGTATGTATGTATGTATGTATGTATGTATGTAATATGTATATTGTATTTAACAAATGAATCAATATTTTTAGCTATTGAGAACAGTCATGTTACACCTGGAAAAATAACTTTGGATAATTTATGTATTAGTCCAGTAGTTAATGAAAGCTGTTCATCTCCATTAGCTTTAGCCTTAAATGACAGCCCACATTGTAAGTATATTAAAGTAATTTTGCTGGACTTAACTATTGTTTATGTATATGTATATTGTATTTAACAAATGTATCAATATTTTTAGCTATTAAGAACAGTCATGTTACACCTAGAAAAATAACTTTGGATAATTTATGTGATACTATATTAGTCACTGATGAAAGCTGTTCATCTCCATTAGCAGTACCTTTAAATGATGATGACATATTATATGGTAAGTAAAATTAAATTATTTTATTTTATATATAGGCCTTAACCAATTTAGGGTTGTTAAATGTTAAATAAAATGTTTATTTTAACTATGTATAACATTATTATTTCGTAATTACAATTGTTTTGTAAATATCATTACACTTTATTCTGTTTGCAATACTTATTCATAACAAGCTGAAAAACAAAACTTTTGGTTCACTAAATGCACTATTTTTTTTTTTTTTTACAGAAACACCAGATTCAATTAATCAGTTTCCTGCAGCTGGTAGAATAAATAAAAATAAATTATTAAAGAGCATCGGAATTAAAAAGGCAAAAGATTTGACTCCTAGAAAAGGGCTTTTGTATTCTGTTGCAAAGAAGTTAGGTAAAAGAATTACTTTCATGACCAAAAAAAATGCTAGTATAAGAAGTCAACTAAAACTAGCACAAAATTTGTTACCCTTGATAATTGTAATAATTTAGTAGACAAAGTTAGCAAAACTTCTTTGGATTTTATTAAAAGTCAAGTCAATATTCAAAAAGAAAACCTAAAGGCAGACGTTATAGTTTAAATAATAAAATTTTGGCACTTTCAATTTTCAAAACATCACCTAAAGGCTATAGATTTTGTCATCTATATTTGCATTACCATCAAGATCTACATTGAATGCCATTTTAAACAAAATTCCATTTAAGTCTGGAATTAACCAACACATTCAAGATAATTTGAAACACCAAGTATCAAAACTTCAATATATTAACAAAAAATGTGTCTTACTGTTTGATGAAATGGCATTAAGTGCAGGTTTAAAATATGATAAAAAAAATGACCTAATATTTGGCTTTAATTATAATAAGGACGAAGGTGTAAAGTTTGCAGATCACGTATTGGTTTTTATGATAAGAGGGATTTCCAAAAAGTGGAAACAACCATATGCTTATTATTATTGTACTGGCACAACTCAAACTGCTCATTTAGTTGAGTGTTTAAAAAATGTTGTCCGTAGCGTAAATGAAACTGGTCTTCATGTTGTAGCTGTAGTATGTGATCAAGGTGGAACTAACATGGCAGCAATAAATTTCTTAATGGCCGAAACAGTCAAAACATATGCAGACCTAAAGATAGAAAAGACTAATTTAGGTTTTGAAATTGATGGAACAGAAATTCTACCTATATATGATCCACCTCACCTCCTGAAATGTATAAGGAATAATTTGTACACTAAGGATGTTATTTTCAAAATGGATGGTATTGAGTATACAGCTTCTTGGTATCATATAAGAACTATGTATGACCATGATAAACAGAATGAAGTTTTTGAACTTCGTACCTTAAACAAACTCCATGAAAACCACATTAATATCGAAAAAACAAAGATGAAAGTTTCATATGCGGCTCAAGTGTTTAGCCATACTGTTGCATCAACAATGAAGTTGTTATCAGATTATGGTATTTATAATATTTATTTGTACAAACAATTACTTTTCTTAACTAATTTAAATTTTGTTTTAGCACCAAAAGAAAGTGGACTATCAAATGCTATTGGTACAGCCAAGTTTTGTCTATTTATGGATAAAACGTTTGATTCAGTTAATTTGAGGATAATTAATCCTGAGTTAGGAAAACTGTTAAGAAGTGCAGTAAAAGACAATTCAACGCATATTGATCATTGAAATTTTGCCATAACAGTATTTCAGTAAATGAAATTTGTCAATAAGTCCGATGGGAAAAAGAGTATGCCTCCGTGTATAAGAAACTGGATTAGTACACTTAAGTCATTTAAATATTTGTGGTTAAAATTAAAAAGTAATGATTTTAAATTTTTCTTGCCAAGGCATGTCAATCAAGATCCCTTAGAAAATTTGTTTGGTGCTGTGCGTAGTCATGGTGTACGTAACATCAAACCAAATTGTTATCAATTTCTTTGTTCTTTTAAAACTTTGTTAATTAATAATTTCACTTCGATAAGGTCAGCAAGTAATTGTGGAAACGATGATAGTGATGGAGCTTTAGACAATTTAAGGAAATTTATTGAAAGTGGTTTCAATTTGCCTGATACATCTGTCTTTGACAGAACTATATTAAATTTACCAATTTTGAGTCCACCGGTTAACAATGTTTATGTTACATCAATTTCCGATATGACCATAGGGTATATTAGTGGTTATTTGGCACGAACTGTTTTAAAAGAATTTAATTGCTGTAGATTATGTAAATTTGAATTAATAAGTGTTACTGAAAATAATCCTTTAATCAAAGTAAGAGATTATACTAAAAAATCGTTGATGTATCCCAGTGACAAATTTCAGCAAGTAATAAAACAAATGCTTTTTGTTACTAAATTTATTTTACCAAAACTTAATCAAGATTTTATAGGTCAACAATTAATAATAATTCTAGAAACAAATATTGATTTTCCTCTCAGTTGTCCGAAACATGACTTAAAAAAAATTGTTTATGAAAAATTTAAGAATTTCTTTATTTTTACCTATATAAAACAAATAAATCGACTCTTAAAAGGTTTAGATAGACGAATATATGCCAACAGTGATCCCATAAAGCGTTCTGCTTATGAATATTTTCTAAAAAATCGAACTAGAAAATAAATACTTTTGTTTTTTTTTTATTATATTTATCTATTTAATTATGTTTATTTTTGTTTTCAATAATTATATTTAAAAGTTGATAAAATTATTACCAATATGTTTGTATTTATTTCATATTTTCATACATTAATACATTATAATAGCTGAATAAATAAAATGGTGGAAAAACTATATTGAAAACCGAAAAACTTATTTAAAAATATAGATTATCGTAAACAATCGATTATGTGTAAAGATCGATATTTGTTGCAAAAGAGGTTCACTTGCTGCGCTAGTAGTCGCACGGGTATCAAAAAATCGGTGGAGTCGGCGTTCTATTCTTTCCGTTTTCTATGGCCGTCACCACATAGATGTTGTACCGCGACCATGTTCCGGGTTCTTGTTATCGCGACTCCCTCTCTCGACGCGCACCTCCGCGCGGCATGGCAATGACGCCGCCGCCGGGGTTTCTCTCTCTCTCTCGCCGCGACTCTCGTGGAAACAACGTCGCTCCGCGCTCCCGAGAATACGCGTTTTTCTCCCCGTTGTATATGTTGTTTTCTCTTTTGTTGATTTTATTTATTTCGTTGTTTTGTACTCGTCAATAAACGTGACCGTCGTTATAACCACACCTTGAGTACTCGATTTGTCTCCGACAAAACCTCCTATTCAAAAAGCGCAGCCGGGCCGACGCGTAGTCACCCGTGCTGCCAAATTGGTGACCTCCGTTCTCTTCTGATTCTTTCGCACATACGCTCCGTATTTCGCAATCGAACACGCGTCTCATACCGCCATCACGTTCTGCATCCGTTTTTCGCCACGCGATACCGACTCGCCCGATACGCTCGACACGCAATTCGCCCGCCGTCACGTCAAATCTGGTACGATGTCGTCCAAAAGCCCCGTCACGACCACGAGGTCCGTAGCCGTCCTGTCGACGACTACGTCCATAACAACGACGATTACGCCGACGCCGTTTTCACCAACAATCGCATACGCTCGGATTTGGCGCGGATAAACCACGTGCTCGCGGCACTCGACGAGGACGGCGTCCGCGCGGTCTCGGACCTCCTTGGAACGAACGCCTCGTACAGTGACGTCCGAAATCGTCTCATCACTTCGTTCGACATACCACCCGCCACACGTTTCCGCGACATCGTTCAACCCGGCGGCATGGGCGATCGCACTCCATCGCGCCTCCTGCGAGACATGCGTGAGGTGGTCTATCCGGATGACATGGGGGACGCCGCGTTGGAACAATTCTGGTTTGCCAAATTACCGCCAGCAGTCGGAACGGTAATCGCCGGTCTCACCGGCCCGCTTGACATGCTCGCCGACCGCGTTTGGGAAGCTTACGCCGGCCCGGAAACCGCATCGATCGCCGCGACGCTCAGCGACCGCACGCGCGACCCGTCCGCGGTATCGACATCTACTTCGCGCGAAGTAGCCGCCGCCACGATCGGGAGCGAAACGAGGCTCCAAGCGCTCGAGTCCGCGCTGACAACGCAGGTCGCAACGCGATGATAGACGAGGTGTAATGGAAGAAAAAAAGGTTTTTACTTTAAACGTAAAAAAGTGTGTTGGGTATCAGATGTATGACGTCGCCGGTCGTTAATATGTATATGCCCGGCTAGGGTGGCGACACTGCGCTAGCAGCGACTTTATCGCCGAGACTGACGAAATGATAAAATTCCCGTGTGTAAATCGTTGTGCGTCGTTATTTTTTGCTCTCGTTCGAATACGTAGCTCGCGTGAGTCGTCATTTTTATTCTCACTCGGAAGTGTAAAACGCGTTGTTGTTCGTTCCCGTTCTTTTGCACTCCTGTGCTCGCTCCCTCGTAGCCACGTGGCCGTAACAGAAAACGTCGTCGCGACATTTTCGATCGTCTGTACCGACGCACATGCGCCCTCGCCGTTGTCGTATCGTCGTACACCAGTGCTCGTCGCAGCCGCTGTACCGATTCGTGCGCACAACTAGCCCGTCGCGGCAAAATCAGTCAAATGCTCCCAGCAGCAGTCGATTCGCGTGTGCAGCCACGGCTTTTCGCCGCCGCCGCCGCCGTCGCACATAAAAAAGTACATTCGACATTGCCGTCGTTGTACACACGTTTTCATTTGGTAATACGCGCGAGTGCACGTCTTACGTCGTCGCGATAATACACCATTTTGTACATTCGTCGTATATGTACTGAGTACATTGTACTCGTATACGATTTTTATGCCGTGTAAACGTCCGTCGTCATACGCGTGTGTGTATGACCGTCGCGTTACCTTCGACACTGTAACCGTTTTATTTTGAATAACGACTTTTTTGACGGTCGTCATAGTATTAATCGCGCGTGTACGTTTCACCGTCGATAAGTATATTATTCTCGGCTCAGTCGTTAAAGCGTCTCTCGGTGCTGTACGTCCGAATTGTCGCCGCGCGTACAGGCCCCGTTACGCGTATGCTGTTAACTGTTCAACCACCTGGTTCAACGTCGTAATACACAACCGCTGTTTGCACTTCGCTGACACCCAATCGTCTCGAACGTCATCACCCGTTTCCACATACAGGTCAAACGTGTTGTTTATTTTTGTTGTTTTTCAATATTATAATTTTGTACAAAACAATATTGTAAGGTATACACCGATGTTATATATGTGTTAATATTATGTTATATTATATTATTAAAAACTTAATATTAAGGGACCGGGGGGACACTTATAACTAAGTTTTCGCTTTGTGATCAACAATCGTTTCGTTTTGTCTCGTTAATACAATAGTCCACTCTTTCATTTATATTCAATCCTTGCGGTTTTTGTTCTTTAGCCTGCCTTCGTCGCAGCTGATAATCTCCTGACGACGTCACAGTCAAGATCTTCACGCGAACAAAGTGATTTATTTTATGGCCATCGCTATCAGTCACACAACTTCCGCAGTTCGTCCAATTCGTTCCGGATCATCTCGTCATTTTGAGGCCTTCCGCGGTGTCCAGCGTCTCGAGCAGCGCTTTCTCCGTTTCGGCTACCGTCAGCAACACGCGCTCGTGCGACATCCGCTTTCCCAACCGGTCCACGTCGCACGTCAATCCGGCCAACCGGTCTGCTTCGGCTCTCGCCGCGTCCACCGGCCACCGGTTGTCCGAGTCGGCTTCCGCCAACCGCCACGACAGTTCGCGTCCAATCGGTCGTCCAGCAGGCGGCGTTCTTCGCGGAACGCCCGGAGCTCGGCTTTCGCGCGACACTCTGCCTCGTCGCCGATCGCCTTCACCTCCCGGTGCTCCTCGGCCGCGCGTTCACGCTCGGCTGCCCAGTCGGTAGCTGCGGCCCGTGCGTCCGTCAATTTCTTGGCCATCACGTCTAACGACCGTTTGCCCCGGGCCAGTCGCGTCGGACTAACGGGCCAGCTTCTTCTCCCGTCGCCGAACCTCGGCCGTCACATCCCGGTGCATCCGGCACCGCTCGTCGATTTGCCGCTGCACCTCGAGCAATCGTTCGCATTCGCCTCCGCCTTGGTCACAGCTCGCTTCGCGCCCTTTTCACTTCGGTCGCCCGCTCCAGGTCGGTCTGCCGTTATTTTAACGTCTCTGCGCGGGCCTGCGTCGCATAAAAAAGAAATAACGCGCGACAGGGTTTCTCAAACTTTTTCTCGTTTGCTCACACTCCCTCACTCATATAATAATATTGAAATACGTATACTTTGTCTCTACTGCGGTGTTTGGCCCGTATTGCTTTATTTTAACAGAGTTAAAAAAAATATATAATTAAATTGTTGTTTTTACAATCGTACGCAGATCAATCTTCTTCTTCTTCTCTTAGCGTAACGGTCCCTGTAGGACCTGAGCTGCCACAATCAGTTCTCTCTGTCTTTCCCTGTCAAATGCCAGGTTTACTGACACATTTCTTCCCAACATTTTGATGCCTTTCTCTACAGCATCTTTCCATCTCGTACGTGGTCTACCTACCGTAGGCCTTTTCTTATGTATGGTTTCAATTATGATTCAACCATTCCATTCTCTTAACTTTTATATATGACAAAATACTGGGTTTGTCATACAATCTATGTAGGTCATTTTTCTTTATTTCGAACGTTCCTAACTCTGTATTATATATTGAGCCGAAAATGTTTCTTAATGCCTTTCTTTCAAATATTGCCAGTCTGTTGTTATCACCTTTCGTTGACGACCATGTTTCACATGCATAGGTGATTGTTTTAAAATATTTGATATCATTAATTGTATGGCGTTAATAATGAAATAAACCATCGACGTTAATAAACGGTCTTCTCGCGGCGCTACTGTTTCTGATATTGACGCTTTTCTCTTAGGTACTCGATCACATCTTCGATCCGTTCTTCTCTCTCGGGCGTCACGTTTTTCCTATGTAATTCACTATTTTTCACATTACGAATACCCATTATTCGACGCGTTACATGGTTAACGGCGTGACTTTTATAGAGTACGCGTCTACCGCTTTTGGACGTCGACCTGAAATCAGGTCTTAATCTTAACTTTTATATATGACAAAATACTGGGTTTGTCATACAATCTATGTAGGTCATTTTTCTTTATTTCGAACGTTCCTAACTCTGTATTATATATTGAGCCGAAAATGTTTCTTAATGCCTTTCTTTCAAATATTGCCAGTCTGTTGTTATCACCTTTCGTTGACGACCGTGTTTCACATGCATAGGTGATTGTTTTAAAATATTTGATATCATTAATTGTATGGCGTTAATAATGAAATAAACCATCGACGTTAATAAACGGTCTTCTCGCGGCGCTACTGTTTCTGATATTGACGCTTTTCTCTTAGGTACTCGATCACATCTTCGATCCGTTCTTCTCTCTCGGGCGTCACGTTTTTCCTATGTAATTCACTATTTTTCACATTACGAATACCCATTATTCGACGCGTTACATGGTTAACGGCGTGACTTTTATAGAGTACGCGTCTACCGCTTTTGGACGTCGACCTGAAATCAGGTCTTAATCTTAACTTTTATATATGACAAAATACTGGGTTTGTCATACAATCTATGTAGGTCATTTTTCTTTATTTCGAACGTTCCTAACTCTGTATTATATATTGAGCCGAAAATGTTTCTTAATGCCTTTCTTTCAAATATTGCCAGTCTGTTGTTATCACCTTTCGTTGACGACCATGTTTCACATGCATAGGTGATTGTTTTAAAATATTTGATATCATTAATTGTATGGCGTTAATAATGAAATAAACCATCGACGTTAATAAACGGTCTTCTCGCGGCGCTACTGTTTCTGATATTGACGCTTTTCTCTTAGGTACTCGATCACATCTTCGATCCGTTCTTCTCTCTCGGGCGTCACGTTTTTCCTATGTAATTCACTATTTTTCACATTACGAATACCCATTATTCGACGCGTTACATGGTTAACGGCGTGACTTTTATAGAGTACGCGTCTACCGCTTTTGGACGTCGACCTGAAATCAGTTACGAATACCCATTATTCGACGCGTTACATGGTTAACGGCGTGACTTTTATAGAGTACGCGTCTACCGCTTTTGGACGTCGACCTGAAATCAGTTTTACCTTCCGCAGCAGATATTTTCGTCCTTTCAACTTTTTTCAAAACAGTTTCACGCTCTAAAATCTTCTTGGGTTTAAGTAGACGGTCTGTAACGTCATTCTGCCGAGATCCTCTTGCCATGTCTCGTCTCATGGATTCGTAAAACCATAACTTTTTTTGTAGCACGTCTAAGTTGTTATTAGGTTCGGCCGTCGAAAGGGTTAGGAGATCTACGACTTCCTATTATATAATGTATATAAATTATATATATTATATAAACGCAATAAAAATTAAAATACTGCACGTGTAATATTATCGACAGAATACCTGTTTTGTAGTAGACGGACTATTCACGGCGCTGCAGTATCTACTATTGATGTTTTTTCTCAGGTACTCGAACACCTTTTCCAGTTCGTTTGTCGTCCTCTCGTACGACCCGCAGTCGTACTCGCGACTCGAGGACTCGACGACCGGCCGGGGGCACCGTAGACCATCGAATTCTTCCCCGTTCCGGTGGTTTTTATTTCTTGACAATTCGTCACGATCGTCAGTCGTCTGCAATGCACTCGGCTCGTCTTCCGCCGCGTTTGAGCAGCCTGAAAAACCGACCGACGAAACCTGCGCCGATCGGCCCGTCGTCGTTGCTCATTCCGCGGAACTTAATTTTTTTCGTCATTTTTATTACTACGCCTGAAAAGCGCACAATTCTCTCGTCAGATATATTCGGAAATGTATTTGATTTTTTTTTTTAATGTTTATTTTTGTTATATTTATACGTTTGGAATTGTCGCGTAGAAACAACAGTATTATATATTATCACTAGTCTCGAGCGAAATACTTTTTAAAAGTATATCATTGAATAATATATGCTGTTTATTAATATTTATGACATGTTGAATTTTTATCCATATAATCTATTTCGTTATTTTATCTTACTTATACATTATTATGTTAATTTTCTTTAAAATGTGATGTTGCTCTATTTTTTTGTCATACGAAATACAGGGCTACAAGTAGATAATAGTATAATTTTATCACTTATTTATTATTAAGTGACAAAAGTGACTAAAACAATAACTAATACGAATAATTTTGGGAGTTCTGGTGATACAGCAGAATATGACTATTGTAATTCTAAATAAAATGCGTTTATTATTATTGTTATTATTATTATTATTATCATTATCATTATCATTATTATTATTATAAACCCAATATGTATCGACCTAAAACGAGTATATATTTTTTTAAATTATAGATGAAGGCTTGTTGATTTGCAATAAAATATTTTCAATGTTTTATTTTATTAATATTTTGACATTTTATTAAATACAAATCATTTATATACATATGTTGTATTATTTTCTGTGGTATTATTATTAGTATTGTTATTATTAATTTTGATGTGGTTTCACTGTCATCGAGAAACTGTGTACTTTGTACCGTCGCGTTCTCGCGAAGTTTCGAGAATATTCTCGAAACCGTTTGTTGTTATAAAATGCGGCCGCCGACGCGCGGAAATTGTCACTCCGTCGTTCGGACGAGTCTACGTAATGTGTGTGTCGTCGTATGTTTTTTAAAAAGTAAAGTTTTCCTCGTAAAAGTAAAGCGTTTCGTGTTGTATTTTTTTTTTAAGGCCTATTATCCCTCCAACACATATATTTATATTTATAATATATATAAATAATAAAAAGCAAAAAAAAAAATTTTTTTAATAATCTATTTATATCTTAAATCATGATTTACAGTACAATCGGCGGGAAAATATTCATAATATAATCCATAAACATATAAATGTATGTGTTTATATGTTTATGATATAATCAAAGTCCATTAGTTTAAGGAGATATTGATAATATTGCTAACAGAAAAAAACAGACTGACCACATTGTACGTAAGTAAAACTACTTATTGAATATACTTATTCTGAAAAGGTAATTGATTTATGTATATTTTCTGTGTCTCGTGACTCTTTTTCTTCGCATTTCTTTATGAAATCCTCAGCGTTAGATACTGCCAAAAAATACGTTTCTTCAAATTCAATTCTATGATCTTCTTGTTCGTCCATATTTCCTTCTACTTCTGTCGCGCTTTGGACCTGTTCGAACTCGCACCAAATATCCTCGATTTTATTTCTACGCAATTTTACTCGGTATACCATATTGTTTTCTTTTACATCTCGCATAAATTTAGCAAACCTCGTCACTGTACTCTTTAATTGCCCCCGCCGCGCTATTAGATTTTTTATTTCGCTAGCCATCTCTTTTTTTTTTTTAGGTTGTAACAAAAAAAAATCTCTTAAATTTGAAATATCAAATATCAATACGCGTATATACGAATAAATATAACACCGTGTAATGTACACCGGGAAATTTTCTTTTATCACTTATATTATTGACCACTGTAATGGTGTTCTTTATCTACTTTTATAATTTTAGTAAATTAACGTTTATTATGACCTTGCTCGCCCGGGAAGCCCTGCGGAGAATACCGAAACTCTACGGATATCTTATACGAAAACAGGAAACAGGATTTCTTACCGGCTCGATCCGCTGAATCACACACTACGATCCAACTCTTTCCCGTAAGGTTTTACAAAATGAGCTAGCTGGTCGATCCCGAAGTCCTGAGCGGTACGGCGACGCTCTCTTGTTAATAATAATAATACGAAAATGCGTACTTCATACGAAATCACGATCTACGACGTAGTATATCGTGTTATATGGACAAGAATACGCGTCTTCCTGACACTTCGCTTTTGATCGACAGGAGTAAACAATTATTTTAATGTCCTGGATCTTCGATAATTAGTGTTGTGTTAATCACTAATACTTTTATTACGCGCGGATTTCACTTCAGCCGCGATTATTTTACGATTTCGACTGAAAATCACTCCGATTTACTTACGATAATTATTTGCTATTATAACGGATTGTGACGACTTTCACGATAAACAATTGTTTCACTTATTACTTTAATAAGCTGGGCCCTCGATTGACCCTACGATTACGTACGAACGAACTTATTTCACTACGCAATTTCTTTACGGCACTGCTCAATGACACTTACTACGATCGATTATTTAAGGATGCCATTCGTGGCCGAAGGACCAAATGGTCGGTAGCTAAACGATTTGTAAAATAAAAAAGTCGCTAATTTTATTTTACATAACAATATAGTGGACTGCATTTTAATTTTGATTATAAATAATTTCGTTCGTACGATAAATTACGTTGACGAGAATCCGACGATGGAGAACGCTCAACGACGATTGCAACTAACAGATTACGATTAAATTACAGTTCAAAGGTAGGTATAGATATCGTATCGTACCACCGATTAGACATTACGTCATAATATATTTTCGCGTATACAGATAAAACGCGATATTTTGAACTTTGAACCAAGTATATTTATTATTATTAGTAACTGATAACTGTTATCGGAACGTTTTCAAATAAACCGATTAAATAGAAATTTGATAAATCCAACATTGTGACACAGAAAAAAAAGATTATTTGGGATTTCTGTAAGTGAATTTATTTAAGATAGAAAACTGAAAAAAAAAATTAACTGAGAAACTCGAATTTTTTTAGGTATCGGATAAATAATAAGCACTTATTAAATTTATTTTATCCAAATAAAGTTATCAAGAGAATTTGCATATTAATCTAAGATAATGACTCGGATGGCTCATTTTGAATTCATCTATATAAAGTAAAAGATAAAAAAAAATTATCTAGATAATATACAACATTGGTCATTGGGTCAACCCACTGAGTGTGTGTACAAATTCACGGTACCGAGTTCAGAAACATACTGTATATAAATTCACTGATGATCATTCTTCTTATCTCTAGATACATTAAACGAATCCATTGCGATTCGTTACGAAACAAAAAAAACAAATTATAAATATAACTGACGATTGTTCAAATTCCGCCAAGGTCTTCCTGCTAAATCTCGTCTCATTGATTCGTAAGCCCATAACTTATTTTGTAGCACGTCTCCCTTGGTGTTCCGTTCGGCCATCATAAGGAGCAAATGGTCTTGAAGTTCCTATAATATATATATATAAACGCAATAAAAATTAAAATATGTACTACGCGCGTAATATTATCGAAAAAACACCTGTTTTGTAATAAACGGTATTTTCGCTGGTCTGATGTCGCCGATGTCGGTGCTAATGACGCTTTTTCTTGAGTCGTCGGCCACCTTTTCGGTCCGCGCGTCTCTCTCGGGCGTTACGTTCTTCCTATGGAATTCACTATTTTCCCCATTACGATTATCGCTTTTGGACGACGTCGACCTGAAATCAGTTTTATCTTCCGCGGCAGCGTCGATTTTCCTTTCGACTTTTCTCGAAACCACCGTTTTAGCGTCTCGTCGTCTAACATTTTTACCGTCATTGGAATTCTGAATTTTCGCGACGCCCCGTCTAGTCGAATTTACTTTATGGCTTTTCGGCCCGTCGTGACTCGATTTATTATTATTCCTTGGGTCAATCGTCGGCCCGCAATCGCCTTTTTCGTAATCTGTACCGTTACGCTGTAAAACCGCACCGGGTTTAAGTCGTCGGTCGGCTCGAGCTTCGACTCGGTCCGGTCCGATCACATCATTGTCGTCGAACGTATCGAGAGAAAGGCTCGAAGATTTCATCACTAAATCGGCGGTAATCGTATTTTCCGAATTCTTCGCCATCGTCGTCGTACACTCGTTCTCGGTGGGACAATTTTCCGCGTCGAAATAAATAGATTCCTCGCTCTTTGAACTCGGTATGTCCGCGCGCCGGAGTTTTGGCGGCGGCCACTGCTGCACGCGTTGGCCGACCGTCGTCAACAACGCCACGGTTTTGGTTTGATTTTTCTCTATCTCACACAACGCGTTGGAAATCGCTTCCGTCCGGTTTCGACAATCGCACGTCATTATTCCGTCGCATTGTACAGCGACATGGACCACGGGCTGCTGATGTTGGTGCGGTTGGTCGACCGGAAAATTACGTTTTTCAATCGTTTCGATGGACGCGGTAATCGCGCGCTGTGCGTCCGCCATGGCGTTCAATTTTTCCAGCATTCTATTCGTGGCCGCCGTGGACCGGGCCAGTTCGTTCATCGTCCTCTCGTACGACCCGCAGTCGGTTCCAGGACTACCGCACGAACTGCAGAAGTGGTTGTTACACGTCCTCACCGCGTACCCGCGACTCGAGGACTCGACGTCCGGTCGAGGGCACCGTAGACCACCGAATTCTTCCCCGTTCCAGTGGTTTTTATTTATTTTTCTCGGACATTCTTGACAACCGTCGGTCGTTTGCAGTGCGTCACACGATGCGTTGGAAATCGCTTCTGTCCGGCTTCGACAATCGCACGTCGTTATTCCATTGCAATGTACAGCGGCACGGACCACTGGCTGCTGCTGATGGTGGTGGTGGGGGTCGACCGGAAAAGTAGGGTTTTTAATCGTTTCGGTGAACGACGCGAGCACTCGTTGATGCGCCGTAATCGCGCGATGTGCGTCCGCCACGGCGTTCATGTTCGCGTTCAGTTTCTCCAGCTCTCTATTCATGGTCTTAGTGGACCGGACCCGTTCGTTCATGGTACTCTCGTACGACCCGCAGTCGGCTCCGGGACTACTGTACGAACTGCAACGGTTGTTACACGTCCTCGATGAGTACTCGCGACTCGAGGACTTGACGACCGGCCGGAAGCGCCGTAGAAAACCGAATTCTTTCCAGTTCCGGCGGTTTTTATTCATTCCTGTCAACAATTCGTCACGACCCTCAGTCGTCTGCAGTCCACTCGGCGTTTTCGGCTTGTCTTTCGAATGGCCGCGAAAACCGAGCGCACACTTCACGTGGCCGAACAGTCGACCGGCAAATCCTGCGCCGATCGGCCTGCCGTTGTTCTTTCCACGGGAACTCATTTTTTTTCTTATATTTATTACTATGCGTGAAAAGTGCACAGTTCTCTCGTCGGGCATACACTAAAATGTATTTGATTTTTTTTTTCTAATGTTTATTTTTGTTATATTTACGTGTGTCGAATTGTCGCCATAGCGACCTAATATAGTACATATTATGTTGTACCTAACGATTCTTTTTCGGCTAATATAATTAAATACTTACGGAGAGAAAAAAATCTAAACGCTTATACAATATAAATACGAAAAAGTGTTTACCGGACAAATATTATGTCGTTGTAAAAAATCATAAGTATATAATTTTCGCGTACTGCTCGTTTTACAATAATGTTATATATTCTAATAAGTTTTTATTATAGAATTTTATGAATTGTACGAAAATTGATTTATGCGAGTATATCCTATCGTATTGTCTAAAATTACATTAAAAATCCTCGTTGTGTATACGTTGGAAACATTTCTAAATGCAACACTATCTATTAAAAATAAAATATATTCCTTGATTTAATCAGTTTCTTGTACATTATATATAAATGAAACTACTAAATAGTAAATACTAATATTTTCGATATTTCTTTTCAGTTAAAGTAAAATAAATTGGTAATATTTTACATTCGAGCAACTAAAAACAATGATACCATATGTCGGCATCGTTATTTGTAATACAAAATTTAATCGGGTGAAAATTTTGTTGTTGTGGGAGGAGGTCTAATCCTCCACTCCCCATTTAGGAAATAATATAATATAATATATGATAAATCTATTAGTCGGTTTCGTATTGTATAATAAAATATACAAGACCGTTTTTTTGCGTATTTTCGTTTTGCAGGACATGTTTTTCGTCGGCAATTTTATTGGCACACCCCTCCCCCCCCACCATGAATATTTTTTATTTATGGCCCTATAGCAAACTATGACCTTAATATCCAACAAACAACTGTACCTTCAAACAGAACGGACCAATACACTGGGCAAAATGTATCAGAATGAACTCCTTCCAATATATATTTCAGTTCATTGGACATATCTGAAAATTCTTACGACTCGTTCGATTTTGGTGGTCAATGATAACTTCAAAATAATTTTTTTTGTAGTACTATACTTTTTCAACTTTTTCAAATTAATAACAACATTAAATTTTTTGTATAATTAGATAATAAAATGTTCTATTTTGTAAAAATATTACTGTGTGTACTTACCGTATATGTAGTTACTGCCAACATTTGTTCGGGCTGAATACATTCCCTCATATATGTATCCTGACGTTGAAGTGAATCTTTAATCCGTTCCTTTAGTTCATCAAAAGTTGGTATATTCATTCTAAAATAGTTTAAAAAATTTGCGGTGTCTTCCCGCAGTTGACCAAACAATATATAAAAATCTCCGCACTCCTTTCGATTTTGATTTATTGGATCAATCCATTGAAGTCTTTTTGCCCTTCTTTTTTTTATTCGCCTATATAATAATAGCAATGCTATAGGATTTGTTTGCGTTCCATAGCTAACAACTAAACGTCTAAACGCACTGGTGACCTATAACGACTAGACAAGTAAAAGATTTCGGTAGATGTAAACCAGCATTGCCGGGGTATGTGTGAAATGGGCCATACTCGTAACTGCAGTGGCGTAGCCAGGGGGGGTTTTAAGGGTTCAAACCCCCCCCTTGCTTTTTTTGTATAACAATAATTATAGGTAATAATATTTCAATGATTACTGTTTTGTACTATTGAAATTATTTTATTTTATTTTACTTTCGAGCAAATATTTTAATTCGGAAATTTCAGAATTTTTATGTCACATGCTCAACGAAATAAATAGGGAAAAAACAAAAATAACGCTGGGTATTTTATCATTTTAGAAACAGCGCCCGCATGACGCAAATTTTGACACATCCTTTAGGCTACGTCAAGATGGGGGACTATTCGATTTGATTTTTTCACGTATACGGATTTTCCCACATGAGCTCAAAATATAACATTCGCTAATCGCTACCACTGCTCTATTCGATAAAATCCCATATACGGTATACGAGAAAAATATCGTCGATTTACACACATCAGTGACGTGACAGTGCCGTGGCTAGCTCGTGATTCCGCGTGATTTTATAGTAATTTCTATTCGCAATGTTCATTGTTTTATCCGTCGTTGAGTAGTGCATTTGAGTTACCAATATGGCAGTGTTTTCGGAGGATGAACTTGTGGTGATTGGATGAAGAAGAACAAGAATAACAAGTAATAAAAAAACGAGTACCTATGAGTTCATCAGGCATGGAAAAATAGAACAATAGAAGGATAATTTGCTACTCTGTGTCCACGTATTTTGAATTGGAAACATCATAAAACACCAAGTATTTGCACAATAACTCAATTAGTTTCTCGTCATTCGTGTTTTTGAATATTAATAATATATTGAATTTTATAGTAATGAATTATTGAAAATTCACGGCCGTGAAAAATTTTAAATATCGATGGATAGTAATTTCACGATCACGGTAACGGCGACAACACGACAACAGCACTGTTTGCACCGGTACGCCGTACGGTTACGCGCCGGACGAGTGAGAACAACGCCCATAAATTTCCCAGAAAAATATTTTTATCGTTATCGGTCGTAATACGGGCCGGTCACGATACCGTCACGTCACTGGTGTGTGTGAATCGACCTTTACTGTATATACTGTATGTAAACAATTATTCTATTTTTAACGCTAAAAGTTATTGAGACTTGAAATTATAAAAAAAATGTTTTAATGTTTAAAAATAACATACTAAAGTATGTACTTCAATCATATATACAATCATAATTTTTTATAGGTAATAATGTAACACGTATATTGGTAGGTAATGACTTGGTAAGGCTCCTATAGTTGAATTTAATATAAACTTGTAAATTATAGCACATTTATTTAATAACCCCCCTTGAACAAATTCTGGCTACGACACTGCAGTCGTAAAGCCTGGTCCATACTGAGGCAACATACAGCAACATTCTATGTCCCAGTATGTTGACACAACAAAAGTTGGTATATGTTTCTAAATGTTCCATCAATATTTTGTAGCAACAAGCAACAAGCGACAAAAGTTTATCATTGTTTCGTGTTTCGATAATTAGCGAAACATGTTCCTACAAAACAATGTAAAAACTATAACTGTATATACAAAACTGGTAAACAATCGGCAACATGTGACTATAAAGTTTATGCAGTGTAGACACTTAGGTGTCGCACGTGTTTATCAATAGTATCGATATGAGAACTTGCTAACTGTATAATATAATATAATTCGTTATTTTTATTTAATTTACTTGTTGGTTTTTTACTATGGATTATTGGCCAAATGAAAAAATAATTCAATTAATCGAACTTTATAAACAAAAGGAATGTATCTGGAACCCAAAAAGTTCTGACCACAAATGTCGGAATTCAGTGCACGATGCATGGACGGATATTGCTACAAAGCTTGATACTCCTGTAGAACAATTAAAAAGAAAAATTAAAAATTTGGTTGGGCAGTTTTATAGAGAACATAAAAAGTATTGCGAAGCAAAAAAATCTGGTGCTGGTGCTCAAAGAATATCTAAATGGTTTGCCTACCAATATCTCGTATTTTTAAAAGACAAAAATCAAGTGCGACATTGTACTGAAGGAGGAATAAAAAAAGAAGTAAGACTAATTTTTAATATATAATTAAGTAGATAGGTATTAAAATATATTCGTTTAGATTTATGAGATATTATTAATAGTAAATTTAATTGTTTTTATTAATTACTAGATTAAAGTTTCAATATACAATAAAAGGTTTATAAATGAAATATTTAACCTGTTAGTCTACATAGATTATTGAATTTACTTAAATAATATTTGTATGATTATAAAACCTATTTAGATTTAAAAGCTAATGTAGTCTATGAACAAGACAATTAATGACAATTAATTAATTATTTATTTTTATGTTTTAATAATTTTCTTGCCATGGAACCATTCCTGACGGTGTGGTGAAATATGATGCATATTCTTGTCTTATATTTTGAGCTTCAACTGCTGATTTTCGTCCAATTTTTTTGAAGTCCATAAGTATACTGATCTGTTTGATATAGCACATGTAAATGCTTTAGATTTAATAACTATAGAAGAAGATAAGTTATTTTTATTAGCTCAAAGAGAAAAGGGACGACGTGGACATATGGGACCGAAAGATTTATGTTTAGTTAAAATTGAAAAAAAGCGTAAAGAAAAAAATGAAATATTAATTGAAAGAAAACGAAAGGAAAGTGAAAGAAAATTGGAGTCTTCGTCTCTAGTAGAACTAATTGATTCCTCTCTGTCTAGTAACGAGGAAAACGACGAGGATGATATTAAGTTTAAAATAGTTAAGTCTAACAAAAAAACAATTTGTCCAACAAAAAGAGCAAAAAATTTAGTTAATCACAGCTTAACATCAGCATTAGACCGAGCTAATGTAAGTAATAGAAATGCAACTTTTGTATTAGCAGCTGTTGCTCAATCGATGGGACAAGACTTAAATAATATTGCTCTAAACAGAGAATCAATACGAAGAGCTCGGCGTCAGCATAGAGAAAACATTGCATCACATTTAAAAAGTAAATTTGATCCGTCTATTCCTCTTGTTATTCACTGGGATGGGAAAATGTTACCAACATTATCAAAAATGGAACACGTAGATCGTCTTGCAGTTTTAGTTTCTGGAAATGGTATTTTGAAGCTTTTAGGGTTCCTCCGTTATTAAAAGGCACAGGCAAATTAATAGCTGAAGCTGTTTATAATCTTATTATTAACTGGAATTTGTCAAATCGTATTCAATTTATGTGTTTTGACACGACTGCTAGCAATACTGGACTTCTAAGTGGTGCTTGTGTGTTACTGGAAAAAAAATTAGGACGACATTTAATAAAATTGGCATGTCGGCATCATATTTTTGAAATTGTTATAGGTAAAGTATTTGATCATTTAATGGGTCCATCAAATGGACCCGATATTACATTATTTAAAAAATTTTCAAATTTCTGGCCTTACATAATTCAAGATGCATTTGAAAATGGTTTAATGAATACACGATTTATAACTCGAGAACTTAAACTTATAAGAACAGATTTAGTTAAATTTATTATTGATCAATTAACTCAGTTTCAGACCCGTGACGATTATAAAGAGTTATTACATTTGAGTTTATTGTATCTTGGAGAAGAACTTCCAGAAAATATCAGTTTTCGAAAACCAGGTGCTTGTCATCGAGCAAGATGGATGGCTAAAATAATTTATTGTATAAAAATTTTTTTATTTCGGTCGCAATTTGAACTAAATGAAACAGAACTATTAAACTTGGAACATTTTACTCTGTTTATAATGAGAGTATATTTAAAAGTATGGTATACTTCTAACGATCCTTCAGGTGCACCATTAAATGATTTAAATTTCCTAAAAGATCTAATTAAATACAAAAATTCAAGTAATGGTATCTACAAACTAGCATTAAAAGTATTTTCTGGTCATTTGTGGTATCTTAGTGAAACATTAATTGGATTAGCATTTTTTGACTCTCGAGTACCAGATAATATTAAAGTCCAAATGGTTACAGCTTTAGATAAAATTGAGGCTGATTATCCCGAACAAAGAATAAAGCTCCCAGTAGATCGTATTCTAACTAGTGAATTACACGACTTTGTAACAAATAATACATATAAACTATTTACGGCTCTTGACATTAAAACCGACTTTTAACTACGCATCCAAATACTTGGATAAGTAATACTGAATATATTGATGGCAGTGAAAAAATAAATAAACTTAAAGTCGTTAATGATGCAGCTGAAAGGGGTATAGCATTAATGACATCTTTCAATGGCACTCTTACTAATCAAGAAGATCAACAACAATACCTTCTTCAAGTCGTTGAAAAACACAGACAAGATTTTCCGGACGCCAAAAAATCGACTTTATTAAATATATGATTTATTTGTATATATTAATAAAACTTGTAATTTTAAAAATAATATGACGTATTGGTTTTGTACTTTTGTATTAATAATATTATTATAGTTATAAATAAGTATAAATAATTAAATTTGGTGTTTACAATTTCCCCATTAAAATCATTTCTCCATCACCCTGGAATTGTTTCACCAGTGTCCCTATCTTCTGAATCAAATGATCCAGTTGGCGCAGTGGCGCCCATTGAGCTAACCATGTAATGCAACTGCATGTCCACTCAGTAGTGGGTGGGTGTGGCCGTGGGGGATAGTATGTCATACCTATCATACATTGTTATACTGTCATCTAATGTCTATAAAAGTATTGTAGGAAATAGTATGTACAATAAAATACAATGCAATAAACATTATGCATATTTAGGTATTAGGTACTAATTAGGTAGTAAAATTTGGTGGGTGGGTATAATTTTACCTAACTGCATGTGCTGTTGTAAAACCTCTGTGCGCCACTGAGTTGGCGTGTACACATTTCTAGATTTAGAACTTACTCTTAGATAATTGTGTAAATAGATGCAAGAGCTAATTATGATTTCAACTTTTTCTGGCTCTAAAAGTATTGGTTTTCTAAGAATTCTAAATCTTGCAGATAGTATTCCAAATACATTTTCAGAAACTCTTCTAGCCCTTGAAAGCCGATAGTTGAATATTCTTCTGGAAGATCCTTTTTCTTGTTGTCCAGAGTAAGGCTTTAATATATTAGTACATAGAGGAAATGCATCATCTCCTAAGAACACATAAGGTACAGACTGAGAACGACCAGGAAGAGGAGAATCCTTTGGTAAATTGAGTTTAGATTGTGTCATCAATTTTTTGAATGTTGTATTGGCAAATACTCCTCCATCTGATATTCGACCTTGTGTGCCTATACTAAAATACTGCATTTGATAATCTGCATTTGCTACTGCAAACAACACTATGCTAAAAAAGCCTTTATAATTGAAGTATTCACTTCCACTATTTTTTGGTGCTTGCATCACTATATGTTTGCCATCCATAACACCTACACACTGAGGAAAATTCCATCGTATGTTGAACTCATTTGCTATGGACAACCATTTTTCTTCATCCTGTGGCATCTGTGGGCACATTAAATTATTTTCATTTGACTACACATATATTTTTAGAGAATATTTTAAGTTATATTTATATGAGATTAATGATAAGTTGTAAAATATTAACACATTTTTTTTCCCCAGGAGAATTCATTAGATTCTTTGTTAGATGAAGACAATTATGTTATAAATTTTGAGCACGAAATGCAAGGTGATACTAAGGAACAAATCCTTCAAAATAATTTAACAATGGAAACAGATTTACAAGATATTAATAAGCAATCATCAGGAGATGAATTACAATGTAATAGAACATCACATCATCTATCATCTCACTTGATCAATCATTTGATATAATAACTAAGAAGAAAACCAAAACTTTTTTAAGTCCTAAAAAGGTGATAAGTTATTTTGTAAAAAACATAAAATGTTTAAAATTTAATGAATTATTTATAAAATTAAATTCATTATTTTGTTTATTAATTTTTTGTGTTGATTATATAGTTAACTGCCATTAAGAAAAAAAAAAGCAATAATGAACAAAAACAAGAAGAAGCCTACATGATTATGAAAGAAATGTACAACAACAAAAAATCTAGGACAAAAAGTGTTATTTTTGGAGAATTTGTAGCTTCTAAAATGGATAGCTTAAATACTGATCATGCTAGAAATACAGTAGAACATCTCATTTCAAACATACTGTGGGAAGCTAGTTTGGGAATATATGATCAACCAGCTCAGCATCAACGTCATATGTATTCGCCATACCCATCAGAAGCAACACCGTCTCCATCACCTCAATCATCTAATATTTGTTCACGGTCACATATTAATTCTTCATACTACCAGCGTCAAGAAGAACAATTAGACATTAATTGTACAGCAGAAAACGAAACTACTTCAGATAATATTAATATATCAAATAGAGAAGAAATAATAATAATAAACTCTTTCCAGGATTCATAAATTTAATTTTTTTGGCTTTTTATACATTAAGTTGTTCAAATAATAAATAATTATTTTATTCCTTATATATTTATAAATTATAATGATATGAAAAAGTTGTTTCATCTAAAATTGTTATTATTATTTCTTTTAATATATAAGACATAAATACTAGGTAGTTAAATATTTGTTTTCTATATTTTTTTATAACACTGTTATAAGTTATATTTTATAATTAGATGTATTTTGTGTGTGTATATATATATATATATATATATATATATATATATATATATATATTAAATAAATAGATAAATATGTATTTATATTTTAATTATACGTGTACTCAATTGCATTAAATTTTCTTAATTTTTTTAAGTAAAAGTTTTTATGCCAGTGACTTTTCTTTATACTAACTTTTTTAGTAAAATAATTACATTATATATACACACACACAATATACCTAATTAAAATCAATTTTTTTTATTATCACTTGTACTTGGTTATGAAGAACTTCATTGATCGCACCACATACTTCTGGTATTATCAAGGAAATAGCTTGTTTGGAAATTTTGAAAAGTAACATGAGAGATTGGTAAGAATCTCCAGTTGCTAAAAATCTTAGTGTAACTAACAACCTTTCTTTAGAGGGTATTGCACACCTAAAGTTAGTGTCTCTTTTTTTAATCATAGGTTCAATCATAGCATGCAACTCTTCAAAACTTTCTAATGACATTCTAATAAAGTTCAGAAAATGTCCTCCAATTGTGAATTGATCATCTTGTATTAAACTTGCCATAAGTTGTGATCCTCCATGTTCATTTCTACCTTGAAGTGTTGGTCGAACCCAGCATTTTCGTTTTTTACGTTTTTTATTAGTACTAATAACAAGGTAACCCGCAGCAACAGTTATCATATGGTCGTCATCCCAGTCCCACATTTTATATATTGTTTTAAGTGCAAATTGTTTTAATTTTATTTTATAAATTTAGGACTTATAAACTTTAAAAACATTTAGTCATGCGATAATTTATTTTGCTTATATGTGGACAAATAAGTTACAAAAACATTTTCGGCAACATTTTGTGAAAATGTTGATGTTTTTATTTCCTTTAGTGTGTACGCTATGTTTCCAATGTCGCAATTTGTTTTCATGTTTACGGAACTGCAGGAAACATGTGTCAACCTACGTGTTGCTATATGTTGCCTCAGTGTGGACCAGGCTTAAGAACCGTTTTGGCGCAACAGGAGTGTTTATATATATAAATAGTGAAATATAAGCCTATATAAGGGTCTGTACCTGAATCAATAGATTTTAAAGTAATTTCTTGATAGTCCGTATGGTTCTTTCTGCTAGTCCATTATACTGGGGGTAATTAGAACTATACTGCGGGCACCGAGAGAACGCAAGTCGGCGGCGCATCCAAATGGTAGCGATCCGTACTTCCGTAGTTTCGAGGTCTAATTTCTCCCACCAAGCGAACAGTCGCCGCCTCACGCTATGTCGTTTCGGTCGCCGCCGACTTGCGTTCTCTCCTCGGTGCCCGCAGTATAGATGTTATACGTTTTTTACCTTAATTTTAAACAATTGCGACTTATCATATATAAACGTATAATAAAATGA
The DNA here is from genome assembly GCA_032441835.1 of Slavum lentiscoides. NCBI lineage: Eukaryota > Metazoa > Arthropoda > Insecta > Hemiptera > Aphididae > Slavum > Slavum lentiscoides. The sequence continues at coordinate 29,279,501 of CM063708.1, forward strand.
TATCACTTCATGCAGTGATACCACAACAAAGAGGACCGAGTGTCTTATATATCGGATAAAAAAAAACACTTAATTTACAAGGCCTAGGAGATTAACTCGGGTACAAAATGACTTCGTCTGTCGATACACGAGTAATAGCTGATTTATTCAAATACTGTAATTACACGCGTTTTATATACTATTTACATATATATATATAATTTCACTGATTATATTTCTTCTTATCTCTAGATTCATTACACAAGTCCATTGCGGATGAGTCGTTCACTGTTCGGCTACCACTTTTCCACTTTACTATATGCGTTTGCAGTTGTCTGTCGCGTTGCTACTTCTCCGCTCGCTTCTACAGCAGTCTGTCGCACTGCAGCTACGCAACAACACATCGGTTTCTCACCCTTTGTTCAACGCACACACACACACATATACACAATTTACTGAACCGTGTTCCTACTGTAGGAGACACGCATAGCCGTCCCAAGGGGGGAGGGGCAAATGGGGCAAGTGCCCTAGGGCGTCCAAAGTATTATGAATGCAGGGGGCGTCAAAAAAATGAATGACAAAAAGAAAAAATTTGTTGTTTTATTTTAGATATTAATTTCCCTTGTATCATTGATTAAATATACATAGATAGCCTACGTAATGCTAAAAATGAGATACGAAAAATCGAGAAAATGGGAGCCCAAAAATAATGATGAGGGAACTCGAAATTAGAATGCGCTAGGTATTGTAATATCAGCTGATATCTAAATTATCACTACAGAATAAATTCTGTACTATCACCATAGAATAATATTACTCTATGTATTATTATTCTATTGTGATAAATGATAAGTGATAAACCGTAAACCCATAAAAGTATAAAATAAATCCAAACATTAGATATTATAACAATATTTAATATTTTTCTTATCTCAGATTATTTTACTCAGAATAATGTTCAAAGTCCAAACCTGACAAACCCGTATATTTATTATCGAAAGATCGTAAACGACAAACAATAATTTCAATTTTCAATAATTATTATTTAATCGTTACACTACACGCCATCTATTGTTAAATTTTGCTATTAAATTTATGTGTTTCCATTTCGCGCATTAACGTGAGCTATCTATGTATATTTAATCAATGCTTGTATCTATATGATGATTTTGAGGATGAGTGTATTTACTATTAAAATATATAAAATTATGTAATTAGATATTACGTTAGTTGTAAACATTTTTTTGGGGGCGTTAAATATTATTGCCGTAGGGCGTTATTGGTGGTTAGGACGGCACTGGAGACACGCATATGATGATAATTATGTCGCAACGATTCGTTACGAAACAAAAAGAAACTAATTAGTAATTATATAATTGAGGAGCATAGCGCCAGACTAGATTGATCCACAAATCCTTTCTTAGATATCATAGAGTTGGGTTACTCTGGTTCTGAAATTAATTATTTATGTAACAGTACCAAAAAAATTAAAGTCTGCCATCTATCGGATAATTTTTTTGTGGGTTAAGCCATATTGACTTTCAAATACCCTATCAATCTAAAATATTATGTCATATAAAACAGAATTTGGTTTTTTGTGGGTTAATCTGTTCTAGTGCTTTGCTCTTCGTATTTAATAATTGTTCATATCGATTATATTTGATCATTGTTCCGCCGAGATCCTCTTGCTATGTCTCGTCTCATGGATTCGTAAAACCATAACTTTTTATGTAGCACGTCTAAGTTGGTATTTGGTTCGGCCGTCGAAAGGATTAAAAGATCGTCGACTTCCTATTATATATAAATAAACGTAATAAAAATTAAAATACTACGCGTGTAATATTATAGACAGAATACCTGTTTTGTAATAAACGGACTATTCACGGCGCTGCGGTATCTACTGTTGACGTTTTTTCTTAGGTACTCGAGGACCTTTTCGGTGCGTGCATCTCTCTCGGGCGTTACGTTACCAAATTCTTCCCCGTTCCGGCGGTTTTCATTTCTTTCTCTTGACAATTCGTCACGATCGTCAGTCGCCTGCAATGCACTCGGCTCGTCTTCCGCCGCGTTTGAGCAGCCTGTAAAACCGAGCGCACGCTTCACGTGGCCGAACAGTCGACCGACGAAACTTGCGTTGATCGACCCGTCGTTGTTCATTTTGCGGAACTTAATTTTTTTCGTATTTATTATTACCGGTGAAAAGCGCACAATACTCTCTTCAGGTGTCTTTGAAAATATAGTTGATTTTTTTTAACGTTTATTTTTGTTATATTTACCTACGCGTTTGGAATTGTCGCGTAGAAACGATATTATAAAAAAAATATAACCAGACTCGAGCAAAATACTTTTTACACGTATATCCATAGATAGTACATAATGGATAGGCCATAGACATATATATAATTACATAAGTATATACATAGTTTATATGTCTATGGGATAGGCCATGTATACAATATGTGTAGCGGGCAGCGGTCCTGA